>CM002485.1:910259-924090 GCA_000325765.3 Leersia perrieri
GCAGCTGACGCGGCAGCGGAAGCTGCGCCACGTGGACGACATCGACGTGGGGCTCGACAGCCTCGGCCTCGCCGTCGCATCCTCCTCGCCGCCGCCGCCGGCCGGCCGCGCGTCGGCGTCCGAGGCCGTCGGGTTCCGCCCCGTCTCGATCCCCATCTCCAGGTCGGCGAGCTTCGCCGAGGGGAGAGCCTTTGCCCAGCCGCCGAGGGCGGCCTCGTCGCCGGTGCTCCACCCGCTGCCTCTGCCGTCTCGCCGGCCGCCGGTGGAATTGGATTCGCCGGAGCCGGCCGGAATTGGGGAGATTGATGGCGAGAGGACAAGGTAATCTCGTCATCCTTTTCCTCTTTTCAATCGGCTCGTGTTCAAAATTCGAATCGTGTGATTCTGTATAATCTATAGAATTTTATCCGTGAATAATTGATGCATGGACAAATGTGTTTTTCTTCTCAAATGAATTGAGAATTTTTCTTTTGACTGGTGAATCAACACTTTTTGTGCTGCGAAGGGATCAAGACGTGTAGGAAAGTGCAAATCTATGATCAATGATGAATTTGTAGTCAGCCTAGGCATGGCCAAGTTGTGCTCTGGATGCGAATAAATGCTATTTCTTGATGCTCACTTCTCCTGTGGTTGCAGGGTGACAAGCCAGACTGTTCAAAAGTTTTCTCATCATAATGATTTGCAACTAAATAGCACAAAGCGTAACAGCTCTAGTCACCACAGGAAGGCATTCCGGGAGAAGTTCCAAGATAAGAGTTCAATTGAAACTGTCAACTTTCGGTTGAACATTCCTGCTAAAAGTGCTCCAAGCAGTGGGTTCTCAAGCCCTGTGTGCAGCCCTCGAAGATTGAGCAATGCTGACCTGTCGTATAATGCGCCATCTGCTCAAGGTCCCCAAGTGTGGTCTGCTCCGTCTATCCGCTCAATAGATTTTATGGGAGCTTCATCTCCGCCGATTTCAGGTGAAATATATACTGGGCTTTCGGAACAATCACCTTTTTCAAATGCATTGAGAAGCCCTATTCCTATATCGAGGAATACCAGTGCCCCTCCATCACCTATGCACCCAAAATTATTCCCAGAAAATCATATTTCGCGTACTGAAGGCAATGGGAGTATCAGTTTGCACCCATTACCGCTACCTCCTGGTGCTGGAAGCTCAATGCAGACATGTTTTGTAAACCAACCTGTTCCAAAAGTTGAAAAGCCCTCAGTGGCTGGTCAGTGGCAAAAGGGAAAACTTCTAGGCAGTGGCACATTTGGCTGTGTATATGAAGCTACCAATCGGTACGTGAGTATATCTTTTGGCATTGTCAAATTTATGACTGTCACCTCGTACTCGCGTTGGTATTGCCAAATTTATGATTGTCTTCTAATGTTAAGCTTTGAATGCTTTTTATTGTCATTAACATGCAGGCAAACTGGAGCTCTTTGTGCAATGAAAGAAGTCAACATAATTCCTGATGATGCGAAATCGGTTGAGTCTTTGAAGCAATTAGAGCAGGTTAATTGACCATGTCCTAAATAGACACATGATGTTCATTTGGAGCAACAAAAAAAATCTTCCTTTTATCACTGCCATTGGTTTTATTTGAATGTTTTCCTTTATAGATGGTCTTGTTTAGTGTTTTTGTATGTCGAGAGTTCGTTTCTCCTTTTCTAGCTACTGCCTACAAGATTGCTATGCCCTATGCTCATTTAAATACTTGCAATATCCCATTAGAAAAAAGAACGAAGTTATAATGCCCTTCATTTGTACTTGATCAAATTATCTTAGTTCATACTTCAAGTTGAAAATGATTAGTACTTGCCTGTAATGGCTAATTGGTTATGCCCTATACTAATCTTTAATGACTTAAGTCTGACAATTTACTTTGTTGGCCGAGTTTCCTATGCTTCAGGAAATAAAGTTTCTGAGCCAATTCAAGCACGAAAATATAGTGCAGTATTACGGAAGTGACACTGTAAGACCCTATCGTAATCTATACAATGATGTTGTCCGTGGTCAATATATATTATAAAGTTGATTCTGGAGGATCTTGCAGATTGAAGACCGCTTCTACATTTACCTAGAATATGTTCACCCAGGTTCAATTAATAAGTATGTCAAACAACATTATGGAGCTATGACAGAATCAGTTGTCCGCAACTTCACCCGCCATATTCTTAGGGGTTTAGCATTTTTGCATGGCCAAAGAATAATGCATAGGTGTGTGCAAATCTCTGTCCTTGTTTACAATCTGTTTGTTGCTAGACCAACTGTTATGTAATTGTATTTTTTGACTACCAGTATTTCTTGGAACTTATAATATTTGTAGTAGTTTATATTTTACCACATAACTCCATCCACAATAGTTAATTTTGGTATGTTATTTCTGATTGTGTCTTGATCACCTCATCTCATCATCACCTTTGCTTTTCTTGGTGAACCATTTAAACATATCGGATGAGAAATGGAGGAATTGTTTATGTACTTAACTTTATGCAGTTTGTTTATGCTTTAGTTTACTCTTTGTCTTCATGTAAATACTGGACAACATCAAATTATTTTAATTTTTTATTAAGATAGTATAATTTTGTGAATCTTTCAGAACTTTTTTTGTTGGTGTCCACTTCAATTATTATTACTTTATGTCATGTATGAAAAAATAAATGATTCTACTATTACAGAGATATCAAAGGAGCAAACCTGCTAGTTGATGTTCATGGTGTGGTCAAATTAGCGGACTTTGGAATGGCCAAACATGTGAGTATCCTAAGAGAGTGTAGTAGAGTGTATATATATGCTACTGTGTTTTATATATCCATTTAAAATTATATTTGTAAAACATTTCTAGAATGACTGAGCATGAACATGAGTTCATGTTTTCATCTAACAATTGTACAGATATACTGTAACTGGCATTATTACACAAGAGAGTTGACGTATGTATGTCATATGTGCATATAACTTTTATATGTTGTATGTTGTTGATCAATTAAGGTCTTGTTAGATCCAAAAAAAATTGGATTTGATTGTTACACCGGATGTTTGACCGGATATCAGAAGGCTATTTCGGCGACTAATTAAAAAACTATTTACATAGGATGTTAGGAATCCGTGAGATGAATTTATTAAGCCTAATTAATCTGTCATTAGCACAAGTGAGTTACTGTAGCACTTTTGGTTAATCATGGACTAATTAGGCTCAAAAGATTCATATCATGATTTACATGCCAACTGTGCTTAGTTTTTTCCTCTATATTTAATGTTCCATACATGTGTTCAAAGATTTAATATGATGTTTGCATGCTTTGTTTACGCACTTTTTTGAAACAAATGTACCCACTTACTATATATATACTCTGTTTTTGTGTATTTCTAACATTAATCTCTCTCTATTTTTTTAGTTAAGTACTGCAGCCCCTAATCTTTCACTGAAGGGAACACCGTACTGGATGGCCCCAGAGGTAGGACTACACATTCCTTAATGAGTTAAAAAAAATTTAATCAAAGTTGTTGCCAAAGAACAACGGTAGGGATCCGAAGCACCCCTTTGGATTAGTGGAACTGTGGTGGATAATAAAACAATAAGTTGTATTGATTTTTTGGTGAATCTTTCCTATTACATGCTATGAGGGTCTTTTTAATAGGCTAACAATTTCTAGGGTTTCCCCCTTTTCCATTAGGATTTTCCTTACATAGGAGATTATAGTGGTGTCCTTCTTAAAGTATTACATAGTGAGGAGTGTACAGTCTTCTCCTCTCTCATGGGATCTTACTGGGTTAGCCCTCGGCCTGTCCACTGCTCAGTATGGACCCTAAGAGGTCCTTGTCCATCTTTGACTCCTGACAGCTTTGCCACGTCCTTCACCTTCGCCGGTTATGTTGGTTGTGCCGCCTTTGCATCGGACTCTGCTTCCTTTGCCTCTAGATTCGCTGGCTTCACCATTGGCTCCACTGTATTCGCCTTCTTCGCCCTTGGCTTCGCCGTCTCCTCCTTCAGCTTTGCCTCCATCGCCCATGGAGATGAAGTATGTGAGCTTTTGCTTCACCGCCTCTTGTACCATTGCGCACTAACTGCCACCAAAGAGGCAGCTAGGTAGAGGAGCATCTTGGAGTTGGGCTTCGGGCTTGCGAGTTTTGGGACCTCCTGTAGGTAGGCGTTGAGCTTGTTGAAGGCATCCTGGCACTCTGGGGTCCATTTGAACTTGCCCACTAGCCCCATCCCCCGAAGTGTCTTGAAGAAGGGCAAACCTCTTTCGGCGAACTTTGCCATGAACCGACTGAGGGCGGTGATGCGGCCCATCAATCATTGCACTTCCCTTGCCATATTTGACGGCTGCATATGCTGGATTGCTTCAATCTTCTTTGGGTTTTCCTTGACCCCCCTTTGCAAAATGAGGAACCCCCGCAACTTTTCGGCCTTGACGTTGAAGACGCACTTGTCAAGGTTGAGCTTAACTTGTGCCTTGCGTAGGTTGTCAAAGGTCTCTTGCAGGTCGTTGACATGTGTGGTCTGAAGGCGGATCTTCACCACTATGTTGTCAACATATGCTTCGACATTGCGTCTAATTTGTGTCTTGAGCACCATGTAGATGAGCCTGGCGAAGGTTGCGCTAGCATTCCATAGACTGAACGACATGCACTTGTAGCAGAAAGTGCCGAAGGGAGTGATGAAGGATGTTTTTCCTCGTCTTCGCTCACCATGAACACTTGGTAGTACCTAGAGTAGGCATTGAGGAGGCTCATCATTTCACACCCGGTTATCGAATCGACTAGCTGGTCAATTCACGACCAAGATTCTAAATAGCGTATTGCAGGATCGTTGCGGATCGGGGTCGGCGTAGCGGATTGTGGATTGCGGGCGCAATTGCGGACGCTACATTCCAATAGCTCAATAAAAAATAGCACTCAAAATACTAGTAAATTCTATGTATATCATTAGTTTAAGTGATGTGAATTTATTTCTTGAAATCATGTTTCATAGATTAATGTTTAATTTACTCAAAACTTATCATTTATACAATATTTAGTCATAGTGCAAAGTTCCAAAAAAAAATAGAAAAATCTTTTAAAATCATGTACCAAACAGTGGCCGCTATTGTGGCGCTACGGCCGCAATTTTGTACATTGCAGCCACAAAGTTCCCTCAGCAATTTTTGAAGTGCAACACCGTTGCGGCAGCGGAAGTACCCCGCTACCGCAATTGCGGCCGCAACAAACGCAATTTAGTACCTTGTTCGCGACAATGGGTAGTCATCCTTTGGACAAGTCTTGTTGAGGTCCATGAAGTCAATGCACATTCACCACTTGTTGTTGACTTTCCTGACGAGCACCGGGTTCGCTAGCCACTCGGGGTGATCAACCTCCCGTATGACATCTGCCTTGATCGGCTTCTTGACTTTGACTTTTCCAGCAGCTTAGCGGTCAAGGGACATCTTGCAGAGCTTTTGTTTCTTTGGATTCACGTCGAGCTTGACTGTGAGGCAATGCTCTATTAAGCTCCGGTCGACGCCTTGGAGCTCTTCGGGGCTCCATGAGAAGATATCAAGGTTTTTCTTGATTACTTGCAGGATCTTGCTCGTCTACTCTTGGCTAGTGTCTGTGCCGATGGAGAATTGCCTTGATGGGTTGTCCTCGTCAACTTGGAATTTTGCCACCTTTTCTTTTGGCAAAGGCTTGGCATTGATGTAGCCTCTCGCTTCTGTGTTCACCGCGTCTTTGATAGGTTGACTTGCCTCGGCTGCCTTGGCTCCTCTTGTTTGTGTTGGGCGCCCTTCACCATGATCACATGAAAAGGCCTCGACATCTTCATGCACGGGTAGTTATGGTGGGCAACTGCTTCAAACTTGTTGAGCGTGGGCCTACCGAAGATGGTGTTGTAGTTGTACTTGATGTCGGCAACGTCGAAGGTGATCACCTCCGCGCGCCGATTACCCAAGGGACCGAAGGTTACCTCCAGCCTGATTTGCCCAATGGCTTGGATGGCGCTACCGTCAAACCCATAGCAAGGGGGATCGAGGATGCCATCATGGCAGCAGTGGTGCAGGCAGGGGCCGAAGCTGCAGTCGTCAATGTCGTAGTGGAGGTGGAGGACGCGGTCGAAGCAGCTAGGGCCGAAGAGACAGTGGCGAGATACGCCGTGGTCAAAGCAGCGAGGGTGGGGGCCAAAGAGTGAGCCTCGACCTCAGGCCGAAGGACTCCGGCCTGGACAGCAACTAAGACAAGCTCTTCGACCGATTGTAGTACCAGCTCCTCTTCATCGGGCTATGAAGGGCCAGCCCCCCTCGCTACTTTCTTCAGCGGCATATCTCATGGCTTTTGGTCTTCGGGGTTGGGTTCCCCATGGACAACGCCAACTGGCCAACTGTTGTTGCCAAAGAACAATAGTAGGGATCTGAAGGACCCCCTTTGGATTAGTGGAACTGTGGTGGATAATAAAATAGTAAGTTGTATTGACTTTTTGGTGAATATCTACTATTGCAGGCTATAGAGGTCCATTTTTATAGGCTAACAATTCGTAGGATTTTCTCCCTTTTTCATTGGGGTTTTCTTTACATAGGAGATTATAGTGGTGCTCTTATTAAAATATTACATGGAGAGGAGTGTAAAGTCTTTTCCTCTCTCATTGGCCCTTATTGGGCCAACCCTAGGCCTGTCCACTGTTCAGTATGGGCCCTAAGAGGTCTTGGTCCATCTTCGTCTCCTGACGGCTTCGCCACGCTCTTCACCTTCACCGGGCATGCTGGCTATACTGCCTTCTGGACTCTGCTTGCTTTGCCATTGGCTCCGTTGTCTTTGCCTTCTTCGCCCATGGCTTCACCCTCTCCGTCTTTAGCTTCGCCTCCTTCACCTTTGGCTCATCACTGGCCCCTCAGCATTCTGGCTGTGGCCTAGTTATTGGCCGAAGGAAGCTATCAGGTCTTATCTCTAACAAAAGTCTAACTAAGAAAAATCTGAGAGATATATAGAGTGGTAAGTCCATTTAGCAGTATTTTTCTTTGACCTTGTGTTGTTTTGTGTAATCCCTACGTCCTAAAATATAGCAACCTAGGAGGAGATGTGATCCCTCCCATGACTATGTATAGCACATGGTCCTATGAGGGATCACATACCCTACTAGGATGCTTATTAGCACATGGTCCTAGGAGGGATCACATCCTCTTATAGATTGATATATTTTGGGACGTATGGAGTAGTTGATACTAAAGATAGAGCTAATGTTAGGTCCTCCTGGATTGCAGCATCTGTTCCTGCATTGTAGACTTGCCGCTTGCAGTATTTGGATGATACTGAAAAAAATAAAAAAAAACTTTGTCTAATAAATGTGTCTTGTAAACGGGCTTGTGCCCAACTCCAAATACAAACTCAGTTTATATAACAAAAGAATATATAGATCTCTAAGTTTATTGGATTGGTTTTTATATGTTGCTTTAGTTCAATTGAAATTACATTCTTGATTGACATCTTAATACCGCTTACTTGACGGTTAGTCTACCCATTGTTTAGTAGGATGAAGGAACAACATTGCATTTGTCAGGGTCGACATCTTAATGCATTTGTCAGGGTCTACCCATTGTCTACTCGACGGTTACTAAATAGAAATAAATTTAGTTGTAAAATGCTTCAGGGTGGAGCTGCAAAAATTAATTTAGTTGTACACTTGTATCTGTTGAAATCTAGATTGTTTCTTCTTCCACAGATGGTTCAGGCTACACTAGTTAAAGATGTGGGTTATGATCTTGCTGTTGATATCTGGAGTCTTGGTTGTACCATTATTGAGATGTTCAATGGAAAACCTCCATGGAGTGATCTTGAAGGGGTAAGAACTTGGAGCGTTTATATTTACAGAAAGCCTACTCTCATGCATTACATGATCTAACCAACGTTTTTTGGTTTCACCGTATTGTGTTTGAATGCAAGAGTCTACATATGTCAACACAGCCATAACTATATCCTGCAAAGTGTTAATGAGAATGGGAAAGATTCAACTATGCGATCTCTGAACAAGTCTATGAAATTTTCATGTGAATCATTGTTTGGCTTTCTGAAACAAATTGTGTGCAAGAAGTTGGTTGTTGACTGTTCTCATGCTTTCATGTCAGGGTCAGAGTAAGAAAAATGATACTAGAAGGCCTGAAAATGATATGAAAGTGTGCACTTTTAATTTATTTAAGGGTACAAAACCAAACGAGTACTTACAGAAAGTTAATAAATGCATGCTGTCACTAATACTTTCTCCATTTTTTTAATAGATGACACCATTGAATTTTAACCATAAGTTTGACAATTCGTCTTATTTAAAAAATTTATACAAATATTATTTATTTTGTTATGAGTTGGTTTGTTACTACAGATATTTTAAACATGGCTTGTATTTTTATATATTTGCATAAATTTTTAGAATAAGATGAACCGTCAAACATGTGAGTAAAAGTCAACGATATCATATATTAAAAATGAGGGAGTAATTGATAATGGATGGCTTGGTAGTTTGGGTATACACAACTAAACATAAAAGATATTGCTATGCGAAACTACTCATAATTAATCATTTTTGTTGTACAGCCTGCTGCAATGTTTAGAGTTTTGCATAAAGACCCACCAATTCCTGAAAATTTGTCTCACGAGGGGAAAGATTTTCTGCAATGTTGTTTCAAGAGGAACGCAGCAGAGAGGCCAACTGCAAGTGAATTGTTGGACCATTCATTTATCCGCAATTCAAGTCATTACAACAAACACGGTTCCATACATTCATTTGCGGGGGTTAAATCCCATGTAAGTCTTTCTTCCCACATGCAACCTTTCCCATCATATGAACGAGTGTATGATATGACTTTATATGACAGGATAATGGAAATGGTACAAGAGACAAAGCAGTCTCAAAGAGTGATTCCTGCTTGAAAGGAAAAAATAATGCTGGGTGAGTAGTTTCATTTCATTTTGTACTATTTTTCGTACCTTAATTAAAAACATATTTTTTTCATTTGCTAGATCTTAATACAACTGACATATTTCTTATTGCCAGGGAACCAACCAACGCTAGGCTTTCCGAACCAACTTCTCGATTGACTCCACTATTAATTCAAGAAGTCGCTCCTAACTTTTCTTCTAGACCTTTAGGTCTACCCTCCAATCCTAGTTCAGCTAATTTAGTGAACAACATGTATTTTCCAATGGCAAACTCTCAGCCTAGTCCATTACCAAGGCCTAATGGAAAGGAGGTTCTGTTCTAAAGATACAAAACATGCCGAGGAAAGTGTAACTTATATCTTGGATCCTGTTCATGTGCCGTGCTCCTTGCATAACTTCTAATGCAAATCCAGCCCGAAATCCAACTGTACCTGCCAGGTACTACCTGGTAAAATTGAAGCAGAGAAAGAACAGAGTAGCTAAGGGGAGCTGTGCATCTTGGATGTTGTGCTTTTATTGCATCCCAGAAAAGCCCTAGTTGCACCAACAATATGTGACGAAAGAGAGAAGCTCCAGTTGCACTTATATCATGTGATGCAAGATATCAAAGTTTTGCAGCCGCCATTTTAACTTATAAGTTCTAACCATTTTGTGCAGCAGTTACAGCATATGAATTTGTACAGTATACATGTTGTGAAATAGCGATGGCTTGTTTGGATATGCAACTAAATGTTGCTGAATGTGATAGGTCCATGAAAGCGTGGGATCTTAGTTGTTTTTGGATACGCTGATGGCATTTTTTTTTGGTAACAAAATTAGAAATAGTTGTGGATAAAGCTGAAAGCTCCTTTTTATCCCATATCCATGTAATCATATTTTTGTTTTATTTTGTACAAAAGTTCTGTTGGGCTCTGTCACCACTAGTGTTTACACACTATATTCCATTTTATCTATTGGGGGCGAAAATCTTTATTATGCAGTCCATATATATACCAAGTCAAAACTAGAAAGCAAAATGACTCGAGCATTCAAGTGCAAGTCTGGTGCGGCCATTACTCTACTAGTCTTCTGAAACTTACAGAACTCTACGCCATCATTGGTAAAAATAAAATTTCATGCGTATTTCTGGCCTAGAGAAACTCACAGTAACGTCTGGCACCCTCTTTTGCCATGCTCTCAGCGACTAGAAATTAATTGTTATCTCTTTCAGCGCTGCTGCCCAACTGAATAGCCGTTTCACAAGAGCAATTTCATGCTCGGTTCCCCTGAAGTTGTTGATTTCTACTTCAAGAAGGAATCATCATCATCTAAAACTTCGTGGGATTCCTTTTTTTTTTCTGAATTTATGATTTTTTTGGCGCCTCGGACAGATTTGTAAAAAGGCGCCTCGCGTGTGCATAAATAACAGGCGCGGCCCGCACCGCCTAACACCGTGGAGGCACTGTTTCGTAAAAGCGCTTGTCTTTCTGAGAAATACAACACGAAGAAGAGAAAATTCCGCTTCTAGGGGTAGCGCTGAAAATATAGAAAGTACAGGGTTTGTTTTGAAAAATGACATTATCTACTCCCTCCCCACTGATTCCCCTCCCTCCCGGGCCTCCCGCACCAGAGGCGACCGCTGCCGCTGCCACCGTTCCCCATCTCCTCCCCTCTCGCTCTCTCCCACGCTCCTTGTCGTCGCGGCCGCTGCCGCCGCTGCTCCCCGCCTCCCATCTGTTAGCTCTCAACGATACAACTCAGAAATCTAAACAACAAGGGGTAATTTGGCCGGCGATTCAACCAAATCTGCCGCCTCCGCCGCTGCCGCCGCCAGATTTCAGTAATTGCATAGAAGGTTCGATACAAGAGCTGGGGTGCTTATACACGCAATCCCCAAACCAGTCTCCGATACAGGCCGTGGGCCAACACACACGGTGGTAAACATGCTAGTTTAGGCAGCGAGGGTTGGTCTTCTTCTTACGGCAGCCACGGCCCATCTTCTGTTCCTCATCAGCCTCCTACTGATCATCTCCCGAGCCAGCTAGGTAGTGTTGCTAACACCATCCCCTCGCTCGTCGCCGCCCACCGCAGCCGACTCCTCTTCCTGACGACGGCTCCGGGCGGTCGACGTCGGCGGCTGCGCGGTAAAGAGGTTGGGGCTAGCCGAGCAGCCTCTCCTCCTCCAGATCCGGAGGGGAGGGCAATGATGGCGACCATGGCGCCTCTGCCACCGCCGGGGAGGGGCCCTCATCGGATCCGGCGCCATCTCCACGTCCAAAATCCATCCTCTCTCCTCCCACTCGCGCCCTTCCTTCTCCCGTCTTCCCCCCAAGCTCTCTTTCCTCTTGCCCAATTGCGGTGGCGGAGTCTCCGCCGCCACCACGCCGTCCTTGCCGTGGCTGCCCTTGGTATCCACTTCCGCGCTCGGGCCACCGCCGCCGCCGCCGCTATCGTTTGCTTGCAGGTCATGATTGAAACGAGGTGGGTGCTGACATCTCTGTTGCATGGTGGTGACGAGAGGTAAGCATCTACTGTATTTGTTTTTGGATATACTGTTTTCAAGCTAGGGAATGCCTAATGAGTTCGTTCTATTTTTTCCTTTGATGGAAAGTTCTCTTTTTTGTTTTGGCCACTGGATATTGGTTTTGCTGCGCTGATCCAATTTTTCTGAAAAAAAGGAGCTTGTTAGTTTTTGCGTTCTGAATTTTGTTGAGAGCAGTTTGAATGAATCCCTCTGAACATTGAGCAAAGTGACATCTTCGCCTGGTGGATAGCTGATGGTACATATGGTTTTGGTTTCAAAAGGTGTTCAGGGAAACCATGTACTTTGATGGAGTAATGTTTTGAGTTTGATGCTCATGTGAATATGGGCAGTTTGTTCTCTAAGTAGAAAAAAGGTAATAAATTCCAGGTTACTGAGGTATTAAACAAATGACACTGTGGATTAGATAACACCTCTTTTTCTTCTTTTACTTCTTTCAGCATAGAAGGAAGTTAGGGAAAGATGGCATCGAAGAGAGGGCGACAGAACATGTGCATTTCCTTTCTTTGATTAACAGGATAAAGCTAAAAAAAAAAGACCACTGAAATTCCATTCCAAAAATTAAAAATAGGATACTTAATCAATTTCCTTGTGTTAGCTCTTGGTTTTTCATGCTCAGTGTTCATGCACGTGCACAGGTAGCATATGTTTAATTTATGTCTATTTGATGAGTTTAATTGACTGAAATTCAATTGCTTGTGATACATACGATCTGCAGACAAAATGAAACCACAGAATGTTGACCTTATTCCATATCAAGAATTCTTCATGGAATCATGGGTAGAAATAAAGACGAAGGAATCCTGCTCATTACAAATAATGCATTGTGGTGAGTAGCAGGCAGTGTACAAACCAACTAAATTCTAATGAATATGTCAATATAAACTACAATATGTGTTTCCAGTAAAAACAACTCCTTTTGTAAAATTTACTGATGTTCTTGTATTGCCAGATGGTTATCTCCTTTTTACCACAAAATATTGTGGTCGTTCTGCATGATAACCCTGGAATGACAGTTTTCAAGTACACTACTTATCGGATCGTGCACATAATTAAGGTTATATGATTGAGTTGATCCTGAGCCTTCCTCAAGTTGCAGTTCATCATCAAGTGATCAATGTAGCTTTAAAGCCATTCAACACTTTTTGTCAGTCTATCTGTCTTCACCATTGTGTATGATTCGTAGTACAACCAACTTTTTTATATATCTTGTTAGAGTTAATTGTTGCAGTGAGATTGGCAAAGCCAATGGTGAATGGTGTTTTTACAGCAGGGACAATACATCAGCCATTTATTCCATGGAAGATGGCCGGGTTTTGATCTATCTCACCTTGTGTAATTCTCGAACAATCTTGGACCCGCTTATTCCATGGAAGATGGCCGGGTATGCACATATTACAGTGCCATTTCCTACTCAAGCCATGGATCTGGTATGGTAGCCCGCCGATCTTCGACGAGTCACCATCGGCCTGTTCTACCCTGAATATTGATGGACATGAACAATCAGCCCAATTGAATCTATTGATGCTTAACCATGTAAACAACAACTAGCCATAGATGCAATCAAGCATAGCTTATTGCTGTCTTTCAGTCTCAGCAATGTCTTGATCAGTGCTCAGTACAATGTGTGCATGGTTCATCCATAGACCCTAATTATTTAGTGCTGTTGGATACCCTTTTTTATTCAAAAGGAAGAATCGGTCTGCTGAAGTGACGAGTAACTTTAGCAATTCTCTGGCTTTGTATAAGTTACAAACTTTGTAAAGTAATTGGTTGAGTTTCAGCTGGTAAATTGTAAAATGGCAACAAAATAAGTATATAGAGTGGAATTCTCAATGCTACAGCATAGACTTTGTGATACAGGATTTAGATTGTAAATTGTTAAATAATAATCTATTATAGTACTGTATATATTCATTACTTAGTTAACATTTTTGTTGATGCGCGCGGCGTGGCGCCGCGCATTCCCATCTAGTTTCAACAAAAGTTCCTCGGTTTCCCAGTTTGGTGGAAGATCACAAATGCAATCTGAACACACAGCTTGTGCCTGAAACAAGCGGCATATTATTAGTGTAGTAACATTAACTTTGCCTGAAGTTTCAGGCTACCTGAACACGTCGGGATGCATCATTGAACAAAGATTGCAAAAGAATGACAACTGGGAAGTAGTTTGAAGCTAACCTTTTGCAGAAATTGTAGTTGTTATATGCAATGAGAAAGTTGTGCGAAAAATGAGAACAAAATTAGCATACGCCCAAAGTTTAGCAATATCAATAACAAATTGTCAATCGGTATATCATCTCCTAAATCGTAGTTGTGTTACCAAGAGTGTGATATCCATGTGACAACTCAACCCACCCTACTTCCCATCTAGAGTAACAGACTTCCAAGTATTTCCAACCCTTCATTCCCCC
>CM002485.1:924190-939954 GCA_000325765.3 Leersia perrieri
AAAAAGAAGAAGAAGCATAACCCTTTGTGAAACCTGCAGAGCAAAGTATTGTCGATAGGACATGCACAAGCTATAAGTTTACTACATATATCAGTATCAATTCAGATTACTACCTAGAATAAAATGGCATATCAAGCCTAGGCATGACAGAAAATGCAAATGCAAATATGTGTTAGATAAGCAAACCAAGGATAGCTTCAGCTTTTACCTGCAGGTTACTAGATATATGTAACACTAGCGTCAGCCTTCTTATGCTAGTCCACATCCTGAGAACATGGAATAAGCTAGGACCAATGGCATGCCCATTTGCCAATATAGCAAGGTTCAGGGATACAATGCCAGGAAGCATAATCATATCTTCCATCAAGTATTCAAGGTTACTTATGTCCTGTGTAGGAAATAAAACAGGGCGATTATATATAGCAATTAGAAATATCTCATTTGAAGAAAATTCTTAGCACACGATAAATGTTTGTTATAGGCTAACAATTTAATTCTGATTTTCTTGTACAAAATCTGAAGACTCTAAATCTAAAAAACAATTGATCAGATATAGCAGCTAGAGAAGTACAGAAACATCTCCTTCTGGGGAAGTGGTACAGAAACAGGACATGACCACATTACAAGCTAACAATTTCAATGGATTTCTTATAAAAAAGCTTATCAATTGTAAACCTGCTAATAAAATACAGTAAACTGCACATTCTCCTAACCATGCATCGTATCTCAGTTTAAGCTTGCCAATGATAATATATACTACTAGTGCACAATTACAAATAATGACTGTACTCAGTTAAAATTCTTTCCACTCTTGAAAGGATTAAGTTCCCTTCACTAAAATAGTGCAGTATTGCATAGTGCTAGGCTGCTAGCACATGATTCTCATGGTAAGGTGGAAAACATAACGCCATCAGTAAAGAGAATATTAATACATAGCTGAGATAGAATTAATGAAAATTTGGTGTGCTCAATCGGGCTTAAGCAATGCAAAACATACCTGAAGTAGTTGAACGGAATTTACAGATTAGATCTGTCTTATCATTTCATCTAAGAAATTCGTGGATTTGTTTGTTACATTGAAAAAACATGAATGGACAGTAGCGGACATCTATGATGCTAGTATCATATCATAACTTTACTCACCAGAAGATAGGCAAGAGCGAGGGCAGGGCTGCTGAAGCCATCAAGCTTAAACCGCTGCAAGAGCCTTATGCAATCATGATTGTGCTTAAATTCGTGCAGTCCATAGACGACACCGGAGATTCGGCATCTCGCCGAATTTGACAGAGCTCGATCGGATCAAAAGCATCTTCCCATTGCAGTGCAGAGTTCTTCGAGGTGGCGGAGGATTTGGACGAGGAGGTCGTCGGGGAGCGCGCTGAGGCTTCCCTATCGCCGTGCGCCATTGGGGAGGGGGAAGAGTGAGTCTCTTCTTGTTATGTGTGGGATTTGGGCCGAAGGCCCAACTCCTTCTCCTCCACATAGCTACGGTAGCCAGCCCATCTTCAACCTGATCCTTAACCAGCCGCTGACGCGTGGGCTCCACAGCCCATGAACCCGTGTTGTCAGGTATGTGTGCGTCATCGCGCGATGCGGAGTCGAAGACGCGCTATATATATATACTAGTTGACACCCCGCGCGTTGCCGCGGGAAACTACGGTTTGAAATCGTGGCATGATGATTATAGAAACCACTTGCCATCTTCTCATCAAAATGTGCTGGTTGAAATAACCGAATCTAATAGCTCAACCTTTCTTGACCGAAAGAATCCAATAACACATAAGTAAATAAAATAAGGACTATCCATCATCCGAAACCTCCAAATGAAGAGCTTTGCTCAACATCCATCTGATAAAACTCTACCTCTATGATCTGTCCGATTTAATCAAGAATAACCTGGCAAAGAAGAAAACAGCAAATTCAACTCCAATATACATCAAACATCTCACATCAATCAACTGTATTAGGAGTGTGATTAACAGGAGCTTACCTAGTAATTTGTCCGGTCATCGTCAGTCAAAGCAATGTCTTCTTGCACAAAGTGATCTGCTGCATCGCAGCCACCTTCCTAGTTCAAAATAAACACGGCCACCACTATCCTTGGCTGACAATATTTCGGGAAATCCAAAGAGCCGAGAGTGCCAACACATGGCAGAGCAGAGAACATTGGAAGATTTATATCTAGGCAGAGGAGAAAAAGATTAATTGATACTTATTAGCTGCAGGAGGAGAATTAAAATATATGCACTATTAATCTATGAGAGGAACGTGTGCAAAGTGCTTCTTTTTAATGTGTGGTGCGGCATACATTCTCTAATTAAGTTTTGAGTAAACGGCAATTATCTATTTATGCATTGCGGGTTAGTGTAATTGGATTAAGAGGAAAGAGAAGGGGAACCGAGAGGCATACCAACACTGCCTTTGTGGATTATTGTAATTGTTGTGTTAAAGTGCTGAAAGAGAGGGGTAATGGAGAGGTGCATTAATCCGCAGCCTGTAATAGGCCGACATGAGAGGAACGTGTGCAAAGTGCTTCTTTTTAATGTGTGGTGCGGCATACATTCTCTAAATAAGTTTTGAGTAAACGGCAATTATCCATTTATGCATTGCGGGTTAGTGTAATTGTTGTGATTAAGAGGAATTGAAAGAAAAGGGGAACTGAGAGGCATACCAATACTGCCTTTGTGGATTATTGTAATTGTTGTGTTAAAGTGCTGAAAGAGAGGGGGTAATGGAGAGGTGCATTAATCCGCCGCCTGTAGTAGGCCGACTTCCTGCAAGTTGATCTAACGCTTGATTTGCATAGTCATATATTGATCTAATGGCTGAGATGTGGCCTTACAAAATTTGAGCTTTATAGCAATCAATGATTTGTAGTGGGTGAGAACTATATAGGAAAGAAAGGATATATATGCCCCTCGCCTCGCCGTGTAAAAGAGAACGAACGGCCGCTCAAGTTCCATGTCATCATGAAAGTTGAAACCTGACATATATTATAGCTAGTTATCTTTCTTCTAGCGTTAGACGAACGAATCGTATATCCAATCTGGACTAAAAAAGTATGTAAATAAACCCAAGAGAAATCTTAAAATCCTAAAGAACTGAGTCTACATGTACGTCTTGGACCAAACTGAACCGGCCCGTTTTGTTTAATTTGGCTCGGCTACTGTCTTACTACGTGGTTTAGGAATTAATCTGGTCTGGTAAAAAACAACATATTAACACTGACCGTGCCAGCTGTATGCATGGTTCGGCTGAATCATGAGTACGTGTACAGTACATTTCGGGTACTGTGCTAGCTAGCTTCTTCCTCTCCTGAAACAATCCAACGAAAAAGAAAGAGAGAGAGAGGGGGCAAAGAAGATGGACTGTCAGGCGGCTTCGTGACTCGAACGCCAGGATATATTGGTCACAAGCAGCCGGTGATGTAAGGACGAAAATTACGTGATTTGGACAGCCGATGGCCAGGAACCAAACGTTGGACGAAGAGGTGTCGTCGCGCGTCGCCCATGCCCATTTATGGGCTGCTAGGGCGAAAATGCTAAATATAATAGTAAGCTGGCTAAATATTGAGGTAGAGGAGAGAGAAGAGGAGAGTGAGAAGAAGGAGGTTGTAAACTTATAGCCTGTTTGGACACAAGAACAAAAAAATTATAAGAGAGATATGCAGGCCATGTATCAATAGTGAAGAGTTAACTACTATACTATATGGATGGGCTAAGAGAAAAATATAAAGAATCTTACGGACAACAAAATGGCTGAATTATTAGCGTTGCTCTAATAGGCAACGCCCCTACCCACGTGACATATACTGTACCCGTCCGCCACATGTCCAAGAGAAGAGAGGAGCGGTAGGGTGGACCAGTCAGCGCTAGCGACGACAACGGCGACCTCGTCTCTGACTTTTCAACGGCGGCGGCGACAACAAAGTCGGACCCTATATTTAGGGTTTTAGGGTTGGGGTGGTGGAGGAGGGAGGAATGGGGGTTCGCCGGTGGTCAGAGGGATGGCCGGCACGACAATGAATCGGGGGTGGGCGACGAGACAACGGTGGCGCCGCCAAAGTTACGGACGGAGGCCGGCGGTAGGAGGTTAGGCGGCAGGACACGATGATGGGGGAGGCGTCGGAGGACAACACAGGACGAGGACAGTGGGGACGGCGAAGGGCATCGACAACGGAGCAAGACTTCCTTAAAAAAAAAAACAACGAGGAAGACAGAAACCAAGAACGATGGAGAGAAAGAGAAGGCGTGTCGTGCGGATCCCACGCGCACGACACGTCGCGCAATAGCCGTACCCTACTGGCGAACGGGCGGAGGGCTTGATCGTCGTTGTTGTACGAATGGTACATGTGGACAACTACGTGTCTCTCTTCCGTCATGATATAGATGCTTTCGATTACTGCTGGGAGTGTGTCCAGTTTTACGTACGTGTCCAGTATTAATCGCGTGCCGTTTGCTCCATCTTCAAAACTAATAAAACCTCACCACGCCGTATGTATACGGTGGGTGACAACTCCACATTCTCGGGACCGACAAGCGTCTTGCTTTGCGCCATCTATCATGCGGTTGCATCCCATTTATCGATGTGAATCATGTGATTGTTATGCCAGGGCATCCCGTACGTACGCGACCGCTCGATTGATTACTAGGATGTTCATGTGTGCAGTTTGCAGGATTCGTGTGCAGATCGGTCGGTTCAAGAGAAATATAAATTCATTTTGCGTGACACCCTAATTGCCCTGCGTCGTCGTTGTAGCCATTGTTTTTCGTTTTCTCATCTAATTCTGTGTTTACATGTGGCCTAGTTAGATGGGTCGTTCTTTTGCCAGCTGAGTTTACAAGGCCTAGTTATGACTGGCATGAGGAAACAAATAATTATAAAACTATCCCACACGTTTTAAAAATACATATATAATCATGGTTGACTTTATTTGATGGTTTAGATGTTGCCATATTTTTTCTATATACTAGTAGGGTGTTCATGCGTTGCAACGGGGTATTATGTGCCGCACTTGCTGTATATAACTTTTGAAGTGTAAAACTATTGTGGTTTTAGTAGGTTCTGTTCATAAGTTTATGAAATCTCAGATTAAGTTTTGAATCTGGCTTTGAAGCTAAAATGCATCACATATACTGCAAAAATAAATATAATTGTCATTCAAATATGGTTGAGAGTTACTCGATCGCAAGCAAAACTATATATAATGATATATCATATGCCAACTGGCCATAGAAACATAATGTCATCGATAAGCAAAATAGCACAACAATAGTTAAATATTAATTTATTCTAAAAAAGTTAAATATTAATTTAACCCAAGCTGAAGATGAAGAAAAACTATTCTGTAAGGAAATTAAATATTGTGAATATAAGCAACTGATAGTTGGGATGGACATTGAATATAAGGAAAATTGCAACCATGTCATTATAATTTTGCTAAATTAAAGATATGTCATCCTGACCCACATGTCATTGACTCACGTGGGACCCACATGTCAGTAAGATACCAATGATATATCTCTAGCTTTATAAAACTATAATGACACGGTTGCAAATTGTCCGAGAGTAAGTAATCGCGGAAAATCTGGCGTGGTTACTGCATGAATTGAATTATCAGTGATGGCCAACAAATCAATTTGGTATAAAACATATAAGATGCGATACTTTAATACTTGCAACCTATTTTCCACATCCAAACTGTTCTTTTCCACAACCATGGACCCATGGTGCTGTTGCAAGCCCTGCAAGTTAGAAAACGGTCACCTGATGCCTAAATTATACTAAAAGGTACTCCCTATGTTTCACAATATGAGTGTTTTAATTTTTTTTTCTTGCAATGTTTAATTATTCGTCTTATTCAAAAAATTTGTGTAAATATAAAAAATATCAAGATGTGCTTAAAGTACTTTTGATTTTGATAATAAAGTAAGTCACAAACAAAATAAATGATGTTTCCATATAATTTTTTAAGTAAGACGAATGGTTAAACATTAGGAGTGAAAAAGTTAAAACCCTTACATTACGAAACGGAGGTAATAGAAAATTTCCAGACGATGGCAATAGAAGGATAGACTAAATATGTTGTAGAAACAATTTTATGGCTAGAGTTCTTCACGAATGCCTAATAACAGTACCGCGCGGTACCGCTTATGAGCCGTTGGATTAGCGAGATCGAACGGCTGAGATAAGTTCGTACCGCGCGGTACTACCGCGCCTGGCTTGCAGCGTACTGTAGTTTGGGAGTTTCGCGTAGCCTAGCCTGGGACTTGATCCGCGTCGTCGCCTCATCCTCATCCTCATTCGCGTGAGTCGCGTAGCCTGACGACGCCGGGGGGATGGAGCTCGGCCGCCTCCTCATGTGGTCGACAGGCGGATTGGGCAAGCAAAGGCCTAGGCGGCGACATACCCCACCAGAGTTTCTACCAACTGGTACACGATTCTTATTATCACACTCATGAATATCTGATTGTATTGGTGTTGTCAAGCACAAATGAAGAACTCATTTCAAGCTTGCACTGTTTTTGCTCCCAACTAGTAACTATTTTTTACTGCAATTAATGGACAATTTGTGCATGCCACTTGTATGGCAGGCAGAGTCATCGCCGAGAAACGATAAAAACCTTGTCAGTACAATAAGTAGTGCAGCCATAAAAACTAAATTATACATAGGCAGATATCAGAAGATACATAGGAAATAGAGTGATTCCGAATTGTTGTAAGCTGCAGCTGCCGTACGTACGTGTCCTGCTAATCGTGCGGCAACCAAGGTTTTTTCTTCTTCTTTTCTGCTCGACATTATTTCTGATATTTTTGACAAAATGGTTTGATGTCCAATCTGAATGCATTCTAGATGTCCTGTGGATACATGGGTAAATGTTTTTCAGTATTAGCATTAATGACAACAACGAGTCAATGATTTTTGTTTTTACATACTAGGATGAAAACCTGCAATATGATGTTATTTTGTTCTGTTATATGATGTTTCAATGCATCGAGGATGTGGCTTGTTAGGCAAAGACAAATTCCTTTCTTTATATCTGTTCAATAATTAAGCTTTATGCTGACTGCAGTTTTTTTTTCTTCTGTTCAAGTGCAGTTTTTTCCTTTGTTCAACATAACGAAGCTATGTGTTGTATTTTTTTTTTATGTTCTTCGGGGTTAAACGTGCTAATATGTGTGTGAATGCTGTTGTGATCAATATTTGTATAAATGGTTCGTTGTCGATGTAGGGGAGGCTATGTCGAAATTTTTAATACAGGGGAGGCTGTCTTCCATCCTCTGTTGCTTAGTTCAAATGGAACCTGTTCTTGATGCTTTTGCTCTCCGAGCAGATATCAATGCAAGATCAGGACATATCAATGCAGATATCATTAGATCCTACTGTGTTAATTAGAAGGTGATCATTATAGCCTGAAAGGAGTTTGTGGCTGCTGTCCCGATGATCCTTGGTGAACAGTAATTTATGGAATTATGACTATCAGCCTTGTTCACTGGCATTGTTCTGGTTTCTAGAAAGAATGACAAATCGTGTGGTTTATTTCAGGCTACTTATCTGATACTGGTAGTGAGTGTCCCAGCTCTGAAATTCAACCAAGTGACAAAAGAAAAGAAATATCAATAACATGTCACCAGAATAGCATACACAACACAGAAAAATCATAGCCAATGGAATTTTAATACACTGTTAAGTTTCCTTCCTGTATGGCTGTGTATATATAGCATTCTGTTTGTTTTTTCAGTTACTTCTTCTTTCTTTCCTTGCAGAAACACAAAGAGACAAATATACATTCATTGCCCTTTCATCCATCTTGTACCTCTAGCTCCCTGTACTGTCAAATGAGTTCGGCAATGGTGTCAGCCAACCAGCCTCCATTTTTGACGATCACATACCTGAAGATCCGTTGCAGGCAAAACAACTAGTTCCTCGTGGTGCCAAATCCTTCTGTCCAGGGAGCATGCGAGGATGAAGGGTGCTGGCAAGGTATCCGGCGGCGGCAGCGGGCAGTCTAGGAGACGATAGGGGCGGAGGAAGAGTCGGATCCATTCCAAGAGCCTTCCTAATCCAACGCTCCTGGCAAGCGTCTCCGGTCGCCCACTACGAGGAAAGGGGAGGGTCTCGCCGTGCCGGCGGTGGAGGGCGAGGGGGAGAAGTGATTGCGGCGATGGGAGGAGAATCCCAAGTTGGCGGCGCAAGAGGGACACTGTGCGATGCCGACTATTTTTTTCTTTCCCATCATATCCTCACAGATTGGACGGTCAGATTTGATTTCGTACCTCACGGTACTAGTACCGCCCGGTACAACTTGCTGGACCGGAGCAATCCTCACAATGAACATTTGGAAAGGTATCGCCATTGGGGGAAATCATTAATCATAATGTGTTGCGACTGAAAAAACCATGTGTTGTCTCATGACTGATCTTATTTGTCTTTGGAAAATTTCTTTCAAGGTTTGGTAAGATGTATCATGTTACTGCTCAATAGGCTACCTTCTTTCTTGGGTTAATTAGATCTATGCCACTGAAACTTTCAGGAATTAGAAAAATGCCATTACAATTTGTGTATTTGGATTGATGCCATCAGTATTTCTTTGAAATTAGAAACATGCCACTCTGTCACGAATTCCGTCCCTACCCCCAACGTTTTCCATCCATCCATCCTATTCTCCTTCGTTGAACCTATCCAATCCGATCCGGCTACCTGGCGGGGGTCCAGGTACTCAAGGAGTCGACGACCACCATGGAGGCGGTGGCGGCAGCTCCCGCCCCGGCCGTATGCAGCAGCACCAGCACCAGCCCCGCAGCCGACGCACCGCTGCCGCCCTAGCCCTACCCTGTTGCCGCAACCCATTCCTCGTGCTGAGTTCGTCGTCGCCGCTATGACTGCTCGACACTGCCAGATCTGCTCACCGTCAGCAGGAGTGAGTAAGGGACACTGCCAGAACACGTCAAACACCATCCAGCCGAGCATCATGTCGACTATGAGTCACGAGATTGACGGCGCGTCGCGGCGACGGCGGTGGTGGCGGCCGAGCTAGTGGTCCTCGCGTGCTCGAACTGCAGCGAATCGATGGCGAGTAGCATGTTCTCCTGGTCCGGGCTGCATCGCGGTGGCGCCGACGGCGGCGGTGGCGTACTCCGTCGGGTGCACGACTGCACGTTGTAGAGCATGGCGCGTAGCACGGCGGACATGGTGGGATATACATCGTCTTGTTCTTGGCCAGCAGCCATGCAAACCCCATCAGGTGGCAGTGTACACGGTGCTTGCCGCCGCCGCGGCTGTGTTGCCGCTGCTTGCTGATCCGTTGCTCTCCTCGATCCAGGATATCCATGGAGGATTGGAGAGCATAGGCGACGACGACAAGTCCAGCTGCAGGGCTGCGACTCCTCATTCGACGGAGTGGGAGTCTGGTGGAGCTCAGGGGCGGTCGTTGGCGAGCTCAAGCAGGCTAGGGCCGGAGGGCGCAGGAGCTGCCACCATCGCCGTCGTCGCAGGGAGCGGCAGCCACCACTGCTGCTTGCTCTGCTATAGCCGGGAGGACAGAGGATTGGATGGGTTCGACGGAGGAGAAAACAGTGTATGGATGGAAAACGCTGGGAAGTGATGGAATTCATGACGGAGTGCCATGTTTCTAATTTCGAAGAAATGCTGATGGCATTAATCCAAATACACGAATTGTAATGATATTTTTTTAATTCCTAAAAGTTTCAGTGGCATAGATCTAATTAACCTTGTTTGTTACAATGAATACCATGTCACCATGATATAGTCTTGGTCTCTTGAATCATATCATCTCTTTCTAGAAGATGAACAATCAAAAGTTAATGTATAAGTAAGGATGAACATTGGGAGGTGCGGTGGTGATGGATGCCGGCAGGCTCGGCGCGACGTCGACGCGCCGGGATACGAGGAGGCCGGGTGGTGGCGCGGCGCGGTTCATCGCCGTCCGGGCGTGCGGTGGCTGGGCTTTTGTGTGCCCAAACTGGGGCCCATAGTTTTCGCTGTGGGCCGGCTAGGGGCAAAACAGTCCTTCCATTTCCAAGGAAAACTGAAAATAATAAAGGAATGCCATAAAACTGAAAAAATGATAAAAGGGTACCCCAAATACTCGTTCGCCGTGCTGCCTGCCTGTAATCCCTAAGTAACCCTAGCTACCACATCGAGAGGGAGAGACAAATCCAGATCGAAGATGGCGATGGCGTTGGGGAGGCTCTCCCGCCGCCTCTCGGCTTCCCAGGCGGCGGGGGTGACGCGCCGCATCGGCGTGCCGGAGATGATGACGAAGACGACGATCCCCCAATCCCCACCGCCGCTGCCCTCCCTCCTCCCTGCGTCGCCGTGGATCTCGCTTCCGGGACCGGCGGCGCAGCTTATGGGGAGGGCCTTCTCGTCTCCGGTCGCCGCATCCGCCGCTGCGCGAGTCCGCCGCCGTATCCCTAACCTTCAGGTGAGTCCACTCGTTGAAATCTATGCGATGATTCCCTCTTCGACTGTGTATAAATCTATGCGTTGATTGCTTCGAATGTGTTGATTTCTTGAATAGAAGGTCGAAAGAAGCTCAGTTGAATCAATTAACTCGTGTAATTGTTCGTGCTAATTTAAAATAGGGCTCTTGGATTTTAGGAGAGTCTTTTCTTTCTCAATCTTCGTTCCTGGGTCGAGATTTCTGTTGATCTGTTTCCATTGATATTGACTGTAATTCTTTCTGTAGGGCCATCAACATCTCCGTGTCATCTGCAGAGGAACTGATGGTATGCTTTGGGAAGGGAAAAAGAGGTTCTCGGTAGGGGCAAAAGCTAATGAACCAGCACGATATGTGTGAGTAGATTTTAACCTATCCAATAAATATGTTGGTGGTTTTTTTAGCCCTATACATTCTATCACATTATCGAACCAGGTTTTTGTCTCAATCTAGAATTTTATACTAATATACGCAGTTAAGTTTTCTATCATTGCTATCTCAAATCTTTAAAACTGAATTCATATGCACACCTGTGGTCAGGGACGGATCTAAATGTAATTAGTATGCTATATGATCAAGCAACAAGCACATCCCACTCCCTAGTCTATTCCAAAATTTCATATTCATTCAGATTTGGTTCACTTGTTCGTCTGTTGGCTTTGGCATGCAATTAATTGATACAAAGTTATCTTTTTGTGATGCATGTTCTTCTATCTTTGTATGTGCATATAGCACCAGAATTTGGTTGTAACTTCACCAGCCCTGTTGTTTCTGTCTATTTTCATGTGTAATCCATACTATTTATCCTACAGAAAAAAGTTTATTCAATTGCCAGTGGTTTCTTGGTGATTGTAAGTTTTTTCTTCATTAGCATGAAGTTAAAATATTTTTGCTAAATAAAGTTGTCAGCCTGTAATCTTCCAAAACTATGGGGCTTTTTACTCTTTACCGCTCCTTACATAAATAAGCATAGTTCATGCCAAATTTATACTACAAAATTATAATGCCAATACATCAACAAATTATACATGCACATGTTGTGTTATCGGTGTTATATCATCGACCTATCGGTATGTCTATATCTAGACAAGGTATATAGATTAGAAGCCTGAATATCTATCTACTAAAGCCTGGCTTTACTCATTTTATTATCTATGTGCTTTATTACTTTGAAATGTATATTTATTATCTATCTCAATTTTGTCGTCTTTATTTTTTTTAGGGTGTCAATCAAGAAGCTTTTATCATGGTTGGATAAACAGGCTAATCCACGTAACTTTACTATATTTTTTGCAATCATCAATGTCATATATCTTGGATGGTTTGTCAAAGCTTGCTTGAAATCAGATGAACATTCAAATGATTGCACTATCAATGATCCAAATTATAGAAGTGCTGAACATGGATGCAAAGACCCATTTGCCTGTCCTTGGTATCGTGCGCTGGTTGTTCAGTACGCTGTGCTATTGGTAGTATTTTTCTTAAAGTAATGTTAGCAATATCTGTTATTGTATAACTACTTAGGTTGTTATCATTATCCTATCGTTGAAACTGAATTATGGATGATCTTGTAAACTTTTAAATTTGGTATAATTAGCTATGATGATGATATAATGTAAGACTATAATACTCTATTCTCAGCTATGGAGTTGGTCCTAATTGCTTTTTTTTCATGTCTTATATAATATACTGATTGCATGCCATATAAAAATAGGTTCCATATAAAAATAGGTTTCAGATTATGTTATGTTGCCTCCATTTCCCTCGTCAGCCATATAGTGTTACTTAATCTTTAGTTAGAAGTTGGCAAAATTGGAACTATAGCATCCAAAGTTTGCATTTGTCTTTGTAGCAGCGGAAGTTTGCAATTCACCTTTTTAGCATCCAAACCTCTCCTCCGTTCCCCTATCTAGGAATTCCGTCATGTCCTCCCGTTTTCAGTTTTGTTGACCTTAGTTGACTGAGATTTCCTGTATCATTTCACCATCCTACCTTCATAAGAGTGGATTAACGAGAGATGTAGGTATGTAGGAGCAGATAAAAGTCCATCCTGATCACCGCGAAGAAAACACAAATGAACTCCCACGTTAGGTGATCAGAAAACACAAATGAACTCCCACGTTCGATGACGACGACAATGTCCTTGCTGTCCCTACCGCAGGCGGCTGCGGCCTCACCGTATTCTGAAGGGTGAAGTAGTCTGGTGGGCTGAACAGGATAGACGACCCATCTAGCCCAACGGGCCTTTCTGCTTGGTGTGCAAAGGGGGAACTAAGGTGGGCTAGGCCTGGGGAGGGACTGTTTGGTTGTCTCGAGAGGACAAGGGCTTCTGATGGAAATTCCCTGATTTGGCCTTGAAGATTATTTAAAAGTAGATTTTGTTTTGGCCATTAGGATAACTTCATACATAAAGTTTTGGGCTAATTGGATCCATGCCATTGCAATTTTTTAAAATTGGAGATATGCCATCCGTTAGTTAATGACATCTAGGGCTTACGTGAGTCAATGACATATGGACCAGGATGACATATCTCCAATTTTAAGAAATAGTAATGACATGGCTCTAATTTTTCCTAAAGTTTTTCGCTTACGGGTGCCATATCTGTTGAGGGAACGAGGTCCCATGACGTAAAGCCATTGGAAGGTAGTCACTGACATGTGGGCTCCACCATCCGTGGGTCCACATGTCAAGGATAATGTTGCTGCATTGCTACACGTCAGAGGAGCTTAATCCTGGTTGAGATAACGTCGATGATAGCGTTGCTCCATTGTAATTCACAAGTCTAGTTGTGTGTAACATCCTAGTTTTTGATATTTTATTTTTGCCTAATTTTAAAAATTCACATTCGGTTTTATTCGTCGAAAATGGCTTAAAAAATTTCGTGAATTAAAAAGGCTTTAATTTGATTAATTAAATTAATCATGCCGCCCTTTATTTTACTGTTTGTTAAATTTGGAGTTATTGGGATTTTATTTGACTTTCGGAGTTGAGCTCAGTTTAATCTGTTCCTTGATTCCCCCGAATTATCAATTTCCCCTCATATCGATCCAAACGCCAATTTAAATTATCGTTCCAAAAATCTTTTCCAAATTATAAATATCCTACAAATGCCAAAAGTACTCCAAATATGTCCAATTCCAAAATTCCAACAAATTCCAAATGTCGAAAGAATTTCCTAATCCCCTAATTTACAGAAAAGTCCGTCTCTTTTTCCTATTTTTTCTCTTCCTTTCTATTCCTTGGCCACTTTCCCTTTTCCCCTTCCCCTTCTTTCTTTTTCCCTTTCTCTCCACCTTCTTCAACCTCCAGACTGCACAGTACACATAGAGAGGGAGAGGCCAGTGCCTCCCTCCTCTCTCCCTTCGGCCCAGCCTTGCTGCCGCCACGCCGCTCTCGTGGGCTGAGCTCGGCAGACGCTGACGCCGCTGCCTGCCTCCTCCCGCACGTGCTCGCCTGAGCCGAAGCAGGCACCGCAATTCTCTCTCCCCCTTCCTTAAGTCTCCCCTCAAATCCTATCCCCAAATCTCTCCAGTTTGATGCCAAATAATTCCATGTGATTGAATCCTTCCATTTTTCCCCTCACCCTATGTGAAGACATAAAACATAGACAAGTGAAGTTGGGTCCGACAACGTGGATTCATTTAACTTGAAGTCGGGGGCTACTGTCAAGGTTACGGACAAGGCGTATCTCATCCTCTACGATTAATGAGATATGCGAGTATGGTATACCCGAACGTATACGGATTGTTTCTACAGACAAAGAAGGAAATCGACAGGATCTTAAGGTAATATCCTCTTAGGCTTGATGGCTACAGAGTCCTACTCGAAAAAGACCTAGACTTGCCAGATATTGTGTCGGGTTCTATGTCTTTGAGTCCAACTCGAAGATACGGGTAACCTGCGGTATAAAAAGTGATCCCCTAGAGGGGGTCAGTATCATCGAATCAGTCCACGGAGAAATCCAACGATTTTAGGATAGGCAGAAGCCAAATCGCCGAGATATATAGTCGATTTCCTGACATACATACATATATCTATACTGTGGTAGGGCGCATTGGATGTGTAGGATGCGCAGTCCCTCTTGCGTAAATATCTCCTAAATATATGTGTGTATGTCTGCTAATTGCGTGGGCCCATCCTGAAAACAGAAACAGGTGCATGCAATAAATCGGATGCATGCATGGGCGCTAATAGGCCATTACGTTCCTAAGTAGTACTCTTGCATGCTGTACCATAACATGTGGCCCTCATGTGCGAGATAAATAGAGTAAATACATTAAATTGTCATTCCTAACGAGTAACATGTTTTACATCCCATCTCATATGAACGATAAATTAAGTTAATACAGTAAATCTTATATTTTGGACGACTCTGCCCCTCATATGCGAGATGAGTTGAGTAAATCCAGTAAAAAACGCCATGCAATGAAATTGTGTAAAATATTACGCAGTAAATACCATCATAATAAGCATGTTACATTTTTTAAAAGCAGTAAATCATCCATTAAAAATTTAAAAATTGTAGTAAAACACCTTACGTGAATTCCAGTAAATCATAAGTAAATAATTTTAAAATTATAAGTTGAAAAGTGTAATATAGGAATCATTAGTATAAAATTTAAAACTTCCAGTAGACCACTTTTTACCCGTGGAAAACATTACTCGGTAAATACCTTGGTAATAAGCATGTTACTTTTTTAAAAAAACAGTAAATCATCCAGTAAAACGCCATAGTTAATTAACATGAATGGGATAAATCATGTTACGGTGAAAAGGACTTGCCGCAACATAGTTTGTTCCCCTTTACATCTCACGTGACTTGCCGCAACCAGATTTTTTTTTCCTTCTGTTACAATCGCCATGCATAAACGAAAACCAGAAATAAGCCAATACATGGACGTGTCTACACGCTTGCGTCGTCTCTCGCCGGGAATGGGCGGGCCCACACGGGACTAATTTTCACGGTATGTTGCACTGTCGCAGGATATTCATATGCATGTGTCCTGCGTGATCTAAAAAACGGAAAGATATGTGATCAGTAGGCAGTAGGCAGAGGATTATGTGATCACCTAAATCACGTGATTAGCAGCTATACAAATCGTGTGTATGCTTTTTAAGGAAAATGTATGCACGCAATTATGGTGCATGCAAACCAGATAATCTCCACGGGCCCCACGTGGATTAAGGAAGCAGCATGTTTACTTCTCGTACAAAGGAGAGAAAACGGGATTTACGGGCTATCGGAGAGGGTCTGCGCAACTAGTACCGTTGCTGTGCCCCGGCGCATATATATATATATA
>CM002485.1:940054-1002604 GCA_000325765.3 Leersia perrieri
TATATGCTCTATAAAGATCAATCCCATATAAACTAGAAGTAGGGTATTACCCACTTCGGGCCCTGAACCAATATAAAAATCCTTGTCCCTGTATTTCTGAAATATCATTTTGTGTAGATCCTTACCCTAATACCCAATTTATCCGGTCTATGGATATCACCCGTCGATAGTGACGCGCCAGGTAGGGAGGCCTTGGTGTTCAAGGATCAGCAAACACGACCCCAGAACATTCCGACAACAACGTCTACACCAGCTCTACTCCAGGATATTCAATCTCAATGGCGCTAGCGTGGACTCAAGTTGGATCCGTCGTCTTCTCAGTCTACACCTCGATGTCATTTCTACTCGATCTCATCCTGGGAAGATTAGTGGCAGCAATTCGTGGCCAACTTTTATGGGACCTACAAGCGCCACGCGATCGAGGACGATCTTCACGCTTTAACTCAAAACCCGGGAGAGTCCCTGTGAGACTACATCCGTCGCTTCAACAAATGTGGAAATACCATCCCTAAAATTTCAGATTCTTTGGTGATCCAAGCATTCAAGTCGGGAGTCCGAGATCGCTACACTACCCAAGAGCTTGCCACGCATCGGATCAGGTCTGCGTGCAAGTTGTTCGAGATTGTCGACAAATGCACTCATGCAGACGCCCTCAGACGAAAAGATAGGAAGGGTAAGGCAAGCGGGGGGAAGAGATTTGCCGACAAGGAGAGGCCAGAGTCAAGTAAGAAGAAGCATCGTAAGAATGGGAAGCGCAAGGCAACCTCAGAAGTCCTCGCAGCTGAACAAGATAACCTGTCTAAGCGCTCAACCCCCAAGACGATGACTCCAAACGACAGTGGTGTCCAATACACAAGACCAACTCGCACACCCTTTAAGATTGCCAAGTCTTCAAAAAAGCGCTGACGCGACAACTAGCAGCAGAGAAGGGGAAAAGGGTTCGCGTTGTTGAGGCCAACGCTGACACCTCGACACCCGACGACGAATCCGCCTTCCCCGACTACGACTTGCATGTCTGCCACATCTTTGGTGGCTCTACTTCCTACTCTTCAAAGAGAGAATACAAGAAGGCTGAACGCACCATCTGCTCGGTGACGCAAGGGAGAGCCACAAAGTTGAAGTGGTCAGAAGACAAAATCGAGTTCTCCGAAGCCGACCACCCAACGACCTCGACAACGCCAGGACGATACCCTATAGTGGTCGAGCCTACTATACATAACATCAATATCGCTCGATTCCTTATCGACGGAGGCAGTTCAATCAACCTCCTCCTCACCGATGCACTAGACGTCATGGGAATCCTGCGAAGTGAGCTGGCGCCATCAAGCGAGCCTTTCCACGGAATTACCCCGCAGTCTTCATCGAAGCCTCTAGGGAAGATCACGCTAGCCGTCACTTTTTGTCAGACAGACAATTTCCACATGGAGATCACTTTCGATGTCACAGAATTCAATATGGCATATAACGCCATCTTAGAAAGGATTGCACTCGCAAACAGGGGCGGAGCTTAGTGGAGGCCAAGGTGGGTGATGGCCTCCCCCACGTTCTCTAAAAAAATCATAGTGAGGTTTTGCTAGTAAGTTTCTAGTGCTCCAGTTGGCTAGAGGTAGTTTGCTTGATGCATTAGGTTGTAGGTTCGCCCCTTACTCAAAGCAATTCTTGTCTCTATTTTTTTTTCTAAACCCTTCCCTTTCTAGTTTTTGTTTCATTTTTTGTCTCTATTTTCTAAATCCTTTCCTTTCTAGTTTTTTTATGGTATAACGTGTAAAATTTTATAACTGATAATAAATATCAGTGCTATGTGTTAAGTAAATTTCTACATCTATCATTACTTTTTTATTGTCTGCAGTACTAAAACCACATTCTAACTCTTCTATTTTTTGTCTAATATATATTAGTACTCATGGGTCTAACAAATTTTTCTATGCACCTAAAAATTAGCAGTGGCCTCCCCCTGATTTTTTGTAAGCTCCGCCACTGCTCGCAAAGTTCATGGCAGCCTCTCACTACACCTATCAACTCCTAAAGATGCTCAGACCAAAAGGAACAACCACCGTTTAAGGGAATGTAAAGTTAATAGTGTAGTGCGACAAGCGGAGTCTTGATCTGATTGAGCGAATTCCCGCCACGCCCACCACTACAGACCCATGCAAGAGGTCGAAAAAGACAATAGCACCAGCAAATGCCGCGTCTCATGTTCTCACCATCTTCACGGATGATTGTGGCGCATCAACACAGATCGAGGACCAGGGGAAGTGGACAATGTCCTTTGACGGCGTGCTCACTAATAAAGGCACAGGGGCAGGATTCGTTTTGATAACTCCCATAGGAGTACAAATCAAACAAGCAATCTACCTGCCCTTTCCGACAACAAGTGCTATAGCCACATTCGAAGGACTCCTCGTCGGAATCAGAGAGGCTATCACACTTGGATCAAAGCAGCTAACGGTACAAGGGGACTCAGACCTGATCATAAATATGATCAAACAAGGCCACTGCGATCCCAACCCAAGCTCTAAGCATGGTTACAGTATATAATAGTAGTTGAGCTAACAAAGGTTAGATAATCAATCAATTTGGCACGTGGCATTTGTAACGTGGTAGGGCATAATATTTATAATCATAATTTAAAGTAAGCATGCATTTTGCAATCAACATAATTTATAAATTGGGATCAATATGATCAAAATAGGGGTGTGATGACTTGCCTTGCTCATAGCAATCTGCTCGATTACTTGCCCTGCTAAAGTTGTCTCCTCCTTGAGTGGTATGATTGTGGTTCTCACAATAGCGACATGATCTAAAATACGCGAGAAGAAGCAAAATCAACAATCAATCAATCATACAATCACACATACTAGAGACTAAGGCTAGGGCTAAACGTGGTGGTGGTGGTGGTTTGCGCTCGAATCTACTCCCGATGTTAGTTGGCTTCTTTGGTTGGTGTGCTCTTACAAGTGAAAGGCTTCTCAGAGTTCGGCGTAGGCTCGATGTCAGGTTAACACGGAGCAAGCAATTTATAGCTTTATGATTTACATTGTGGTTATTTATATGGGCTTAACCTGATAGCCCATTTGTCATGAATTCGTTGAGTTACCAATATATGTGTGTCACTGTATTTTATTGGCCTATTATTGTATCTCTTGATTAAGCACATGGCCGGCTAGGGTTAGCCGATGTGGTATGCATATATTGTCCGTTAATAAAATTGGAGATTAAAACCAATTTAATATGAGGTATGGTTATTGATATCATTTTGAAATATTTAGGAGAAAATATTTATGCATTCCTAAGGCAGCTCATCATACGGTATTTGTACTCTGTCTTGGCCTTACAAAGATTAAATGTTCACTAGATTACTCCTATATGTTTTTTAGGTTCTTAACATGTACATGAATATTCTTCTCATTGCTCTTTTCACCAAGTAAGTGGATTTCTAATGCAATTGGAACTAGGGGCTAAACATATATCATGCTTTTGGGTCCTAACATGTCCTGGGACATTTTTATGATCAAGTATACTTACTGTTTTGACCAAAACATGGGTAAAGATAAATATAGCTTAGGTTTCAAGTTGCGCAAAATATAATTTGAAAATTTCTATTCTCTGGTCCAAGTTGTAGATCTTGAATTTAGAAAATTTTCGAGACCAGTTTCACTAAAATCCGAGTTAAATTGAGTGACTTATGGCCTTTCTAAGTTTCAAATTTGAATTAAATCAAATTAATGGTGAAAACCTACTGTGCAGTTATTTGTATTTCGGTTGGAATTAATTTTGTTAAGGAAAGTCACTAGTCACACTAACAGGAGGGTCCCAGGGGGTTTAGTTTACCCAAAAACATTATTTTCACAAGGTTAAATCTCTGAGTCATTGACAGGCGGGGCCATAGTCAAAATTGACTAGGTCAAATTGACCAGCACATGGCCATGGACCCACAGGTAAGTGACACAGAGGCATTTTAATCTGGTGGGACACATTTTAATGGGGTGGGGCCCAGTTATCATTGGTACATATTTTGGAATATGGTTTAAAATAGTTTTCACTAACTAGACGAGCCCACATGTCATACTAACAATTTAAGTACCCATTAGTTTAATCCGGGCATTAGGATTAGGCTTAATCTAATTAGGTGTGGGGCCCTCATGGCAATGACCCTCTATTCTTCTCTTTTCCCCTTCTCTTCTTCTTCTACCTTCCGCGTGCCAGCGAGCGCAGCCGCACGCAGCGAGCCGGTGGCGACGGCGAAGATGAGTCCGCGCGGGAAGATTCTCAGCGCCGGTTGGCCATTGATGGCGGCGCTGGTGAAGTTCATGACAGGCAATGTGAAGGGAGAAAAGGAAGGAACGAGGCAGCTAATTCCTCACCGGAGTGGTAGCCGGGCGCGACACGCCGTGCGGGGACCGGCGAGCAACGATGTTCAGTTAATCAGTTTGGTGGTGGCGTACGGTTCTCCCTTGGCTCCAGTGTCCTCTGCATTGGCAGCAACATGTTCGCGGGGACGACAACGTTGGTGTGGCTTGCTCCTGGTCCGGCTCAGCCACGGAAGGGGACGGGTACTTTGGTGACCATGTCGAAGGGCCGGGGTTCCTGCCCTAGCGCCGGCAATGTGTGCTAGTGGAGGCAAGGATGGCGGCAGGCACGTATGAGTGGTCGCGGAGAAAAGAAAGGGCGAGGCCAGGGGCACACCTGAATTTATAGGCTCGCCAGCGCCGAGCTTTTCTTGCGCGAGAGGCATAGACACGGAAAAAACCTCGCCCGTATGAGCCACGTGGCGAGCGCAGGTTTAGAGCACGTGCGATGGCGTGGATCGATGACCCTGTTTCACAAGCACTAATTGGCTCGGCGAGCGGCGACGTGAATCACACGCCACGATGGTTGATGTGTGGCATGATTCGACGACTCGCGTTGTACGTGTGCGGGTGCGATGGTCAGATCCTCTGCGCAAATGAAGATCATCTGTGGCTTTGGTGTATTGGACCAGATGGCGCAATCTCCCACGTCCAAATCTAGATCAAAGGCTTAGAGTTCTCCAGTACCAGGGTTCCTCTCTAGGGGCAATTTGGTGCTTTTCCATGGGTTAATTTATGCTTGCTTCCTTAGGCTATAAAAAGAGGTGTGGCCTAGTGGAAAAGGTGCATCTTTGAGACAACTTGAGAGGAATTTGTTATTTGTTTGTGAGGGTTTTGTTGCTTTGAAGTAGGTGGTTGAATCTGTTGTTTGTCAAAAAATCCGTGTATTTCTTGATTTCCACATAGTGTGAGCACAAGCAACAAACCATATTGGTGTTATATCTTTACCTGTCAGTTGCATTATTCATAGTATTCTCCAAAATAAAAGTAATGATGTTGATGCATTTGCAATGTCTATTATTAATATGTGTTCCCAAAGTCATGTTCAATTTTGTGTTTAATCTTTCTTTAAAGTCCAGCCAAAGAAACATTTTGCATATGTTCAAATGCTTATTGCGATGACCCATTTGCTTGTCCTTGGTATCGAGCATTAGTGGCTCAGTCTGTTGTAATGTTAGTTTTGTTTATTGCGATGTAGTGACATTAGCAACACAATTTGCTGTGATGCTAATTCGGTTTATTGCGACTTAGTTTCCTCATATACAGTTTGTCCGATGACATGAATAGAGAAATATTTGTCAATGCTATTTACGTTGGTTGGGTTATCAGAGCATGTTAAAGTCAGTGGTTTGTTGTTTGGGGTTATTATTTTAGGGGTTTATTATTTCAAGAAAGGGTATATAATTTTTGTTAAGACACTAGTTTTTTTGCAGCAGATGTTGCGGAGGAACTTCTCGTGCCTGACCCCACACAACTTTATCATGTTCTTATAGTAGCTAATTTTAGGCATGCTCTTACTCAAAAAACGTTTTATTATACTACCTGTTTGTTTCTCATGTATCATCTGCTTTATTATACTACCTGATTGTTTCTCGTGTATCATGGTTGGATAAACAGTCTAATCCACATAACTTCACTATATTTTTTGCAATCATCAACGTCATATATCTTGAATGGTCTGTCAAAGCCTACTTGAAATCAGATGAACATTCAAATGATTGCACGATCAATGATCCAAGTTATAGAAGTGCTGAACATGGATGCAACGACCCAACTAGCGATATCCTCTTGTACATGTACTGGTTATCTTCCCGAATTGTCAAAAAGCATAGCTAGTAACAACTAGCGATATCTGCATATCAGCAGTTTTGTGGTTAATACATAAAAAATAAATTATAGTAGCTAAATGCGATTATGTGTTACAGTTCGCATCAGTCTCCATGATCCGTCATCCGGTCCACCGGTTATACTGCTACATCCATCCTTGGCGTCCGCGCTAGCTTGGACGACTGCTTGATGTCTTATGGAACTTGGAGGATGATTCGCCGCCACTAGATGGATGTAAAACCGAACCAATTCACTGTGTCAAATAAGTTTCGGTGAAGAACAATTGATTCTACACTTTAGAACAAAGGAAACAAAAGAACATGCATCTCCTGAGCTTCTCAGATCACATCCATGGAGGAGGACGTGTGGAGTAAGACGATGACACTGTGTTTGTGGGCTTTGCTATCCATGTCTTGGGGAATATGTTTACTTTAGGTCCCTCATCTTGAGGACGAGTTTTAGAATAGTCCCTCAACCTAAATACCAGTAGCCGCGAGGCTCGGCTAACGTTGGATCGGCCGGGATTAATCCCAGCCGTCTGCATGGCCTACGCCCCCGTGGGCCGCACCCATGGACCTAATCCACGGTGAGCCACGACCCCGGTGAGGATGACGCGCAGGACCCCCCTGTCGGCACCGTGCGCCCGCCGCTGACGTCAGCCCTGCTTAGGGCTGGCGCAATAAGCCTTTTTAATTCTTTTATATTCTAGAAAATGCTTAAATCTTCAATAAATCATATCTAATTCATCCTAACTCCGAATCAGTCCATTCAAATTTCATTAAATTCATAAAAATGAGTAGAATTCAGTTTTGTGCTTAGTTTGTACTGTTTCACTGTTTGATTGTACTGTTATTTATTTATTGTGTTACGCGCTATAGATTTTGACGTGTCCGAGCCGTCCAATTTCTTTGAGTTGGTCGTCGAAGTTCCAGAAGCTAACCAAGGCATGTCGCACTCCTGTCTTGATGCATATTGATCCCATTTACTTGCTATACTCTATTCAAATGTCCATTTTATTTTGCGAATGGAATACGGGATGATACCTATGTATTTTGTTATATGGCAGCTCGTGTTGTTTGCCTTGCCTCGATAAACCGTGGGAACTAATTTGACCAGCGGTGACCCTATGTGATGGTCCCACTGGAATTATAGGATCAATGCTTAGCTTGCTTAGTACTACCTAGTTCATTAATGGGATAATCGTACACTACATTATTATTGATGTTGCTTATTGATACCACCTGAGGATGATGATGACACTTGTACTCATTTAACAATAAACTAAATATGGTTAAATGGCGGGTCGTGGGTGCTTGGTTTTGCTAGTCGCACCCATGACATTTAAGGACCGATTGGCGGGAAACCCTTGTAAGGATATCCGTACAAACCACAAGCTAGCATGGGCAACGGCTGGGCTTGTAGTATAGCTCAACCCATTCCTAGGCACTGAGGGAAGGGTAGGCGTGATGGAGTCATGTTGGTCTGGGGTTCAGAGCTGAGTGGCTTCTGGATCTACCAAGGCACAAGAGGGGGCTTGCTCGGGAGGATGATGTCCTGGCACGAGGGGCGAAACCTGAAGCGTGGAGTGAATGGGATGGGCGGGGTTATGCGAACGGTCTTGTCATCATTCCTTGCCATGGTATCATGCTGGTATCTCGGACACGTGGCAACATGTGTGGGATGGTGTCTTGTGGGTATAGTTGTACAACTCTGGCCAGAGTAAAATCTAATCGATTAGCCGTGTCCGCGGTTATGGACGACTGAACGAGATTCACCGTGATTAGTGTCACTTTAATTAATTGGAATGATGAACCTACTAGAAGTAGGTGGATGGTTGGGCCTGAATGGCGTGGTGTAGCGCCGGTCAGAGATGGTTAAATATGATTTAACTAATAAACTGCTTTATAAATTCTATCCTTCATTATTCTGCTATGCAATTACACCGTATTATGCCACCTTTGTATCCCCTGTTGCATTACCATGCATTCTCCGTGTGGCTTGCTGAGTATGGTGGTCAGTACTCAGCCTTGCTTAATTCCCCACCCCCCTAGAGCCGGAGCTCTTATACGAGGATGACGAGGAGGAGGAGTAAGCTTGTACCGCCGTCAAGATGCCTGTGTTGTCGCCCGCTGTTTCGATCGCTCGTTTGCTTAAGTTTTTAGCTATTTAGTTTCCACCACTGCTTTGTACTGCTTGTGGGGCCTGCGTGCCTCCGTTTAATTTTGCAAGACTGTGTTCTGTACAACTTTGTCAACTGTGTACTCCGGCTGGTTCTGGACGGGGATTTAATACACTAAGCGTTTGGAATTCTAGTTATGAATTTCCAGGCGTGACACGTAGCTCCCGCCACCGGGAAGCACCACGATGGGCAAATTCTCCGCCACTGGTGCCATGGGCGTGCGGTGGAGGCCAAAGGCGACGCAGCTCGACGACGATGACGAAAGCGAGGAGCACCCAAGGCACCACAAAGGTGGTACTGATTGAAAGGTCAATGCCCCTAGAGTTGCCTTGGTAGGGGAGATTGGAAGATCTATGATCCTAGAGAGTGGCATTAGTTTTGGTGATTAATGACAACCATATGTTGGACTAACCCTTTCCATGAGTTGAAGTGATTAGGATTGAATTCCGGCATCAAGTCAAAAGATGTTGATGAGAAGAAGAAATGAAGAAGAGAGGATGTTGAAGAAGATGAAGAAGAAGATGTTGGCGAGTAGAAGAGCAGTTACAAGGAACAAGAAGGATGATGTGGCCAAGTGTCCGAAGCATCTGGTCAAGATCCCAATTGTGTGATTAATCAAGTGGCCAACATGACGACAATGAACTAGAAGATGTTGATTGTCGATGCATGAGAATCAAATGGCCAATATGAAGACGATGAGAATCTAGAAGATGAATACATGAAGCTAGAAGATGAAGATTATATGGAGAAGATTGAAGATGTGGGACATGAAAGGGTTTCGTATGGCGAGACGGTGAAGGACAAGCGAGGCTCGGCTAGGAGGGACCATGCGGTAGAGAAGGGCAAGCAAGAGGCTTGGTGCCGAGGGACCAAATCTGGTGGAGAAGAGCGAGCGATGCTTTTATCGCAACGGACCGTGCAAGGCCATATGAATCTATGGATTATCCGCATCAATCATTTGAAGAGTGAAGATGAAGTGCCGAAGATCAAGAGAAGATGTGATCATTTATGAACATCAAGTCGAAGTGGATCTTGATCAAGGCAAAGATATAAATGTGTTGGGACTAACATGTTCATTGAGTTGTAGGTTAATAGTCCCAACGGAGAAGTGACGATGGCATTGGCAACCCTCAAGAGAAGAGCAAAGTTGGTATGACGGCTTTCCTAGTTGCATAGCTTTTTCTAGTTGCATTTGAGTATAGGAAAGCCGTACTATTAAGAGGGATGCAATGTTGATGTGTTTGCAAAGGTCTCGGTGCCCAAAGTGATTCTACCTAGTGCTACCTTGAGAGAAACCTAAGCCTTAACCTATCCTATGAGTGGAGTCAGAGGTTTTTCTTGGTTTGGTTGCCCATTTTCGTGCGGGGCTGTCTTGTTGTTTTTTAATTCCGGACCATCCGGAGTTTACTGCCGGATAGTCCGGACCCCGGAGGCTCTGGACATGCTTCGGAGGGTCCGGATGGTCTGGAGTTTGCAGCCGGATCATCCGGTCCCAGATCTGTGTCTAACGGCTAGTATTTGGGGGTTTCGGGTATTTAAACCCCTCCACCCCCTTCATCACTAGCTGAGGGTCTTGGACAATTGTAGAGTCATCTTAAGCCAAGTAGCTCTTCCCTAACTCCTACCTTTGTGGTACATCTTTGTGAGTGAGATTAGAGAGGGATTAGAATGAGATTTGGTGAGATTAAAAGGGATTTGAGAGGAGAAGGGAGTTGGACTTGAGAGAAGGGTTGGGAAGTGAGTTTGAGAGCTAGTGAGCATCATCCCATCCTTGAGAGAGATTGAGAGAGCTTGTGAGTTTTATCCTACACATCCTATGAAATTGAGAAGAGGGTTTGAGAGCTAGTGAGCTTCACTCCATCACTTGAGCATTTGAGTTTATTGCAAGCATAGCCTCGGTGTGTTTGTTACTCTTGGAGGCAAAGGACTCCTAGACGGCATCCAAGTTTGTGGATTGCCCGGGAAGGTTTGTGAAGGTTTTTCTCACCTCCGCAAGGGAAGAGGTAAGTTAGTGGATGGCGTGCTAACTCCTAAAGGGTTGCTTGGTAGAGCAAGTCGCAACGAATGATTAGGGCTCTTCGGTAGGGCTTGATCCGAGGGGATCGTCCTAAAGGCTTGATCCGAGGGGATCGCTTGGAGACTTGCTAATCCTCATGTGGACTTGGAGACTAAAGCTTCCTTGTGGTTGTTAGCATGGTGAGGCATGGGATCGAGTGTGATCCGGCTCCTGGAGCGTCTCAACGTGGAGTAAGGTCTTTGGACCCAAACCACGGTAAAAAATCTCTGTCTCTGTCCTCTGTTTTGTATTGCTTCTGAGTTCACTCTATTCCATCTGGAAATCCTCTTCATGGGATTTCGTGTTCCCAGGTCCAGACCATCCGACATATTGTGCCCGAGCATCCGGACCCCAGAGTATCCGGACAAATTGTCCGGAGCCTTCGGTTGAACTAACTTCCGCTGCCGAGTGAATTTCAGGTTTTAACAGGATAGGTCTATTCACCCCCCCTCTAGACCTTTCAATGATGTGCTGTGAAAATCACAAGCAGAGGGCCTTGGTCCAACCAGAATACCAAAACTTTCCTGCACTAAAAAATTCGTTCGAGCTACGGAATCTTGGAATGCACAAAGAATAATTGAGCCAAAATGTGTACCACTAGTCAGTACCACCTCAATGGAGATCTTCGTGGGCGGATAGGCACCGCCGCACTGCGAAAGAAAGAAAGGTGAGGCGGTGTCACTTTTTTTTTGAGAATTGATGCCACAGCAATTGCTATTTTTTAGGAACGGCGAGCTTTATTGATTTGGAAAATAGGGTTACAATCATGCTTCAAAGCTTGCAAGATACTGGCCGGTGCATTATTTCGCCAAACCGCGTAATGTACCATCCGTTTTGCAAGTTGAGCAAGTTCATGGGCTACCCTACATTCCCTATTACTTATTACTTACAGTGAACTAGATTGACACCTTGTAGTCTCGCCATGGAAGCTCTGATTTTAGAAAGGTCCAGCGCGATCTCTCCTTGTTGTTTGATAGAATCTTCTGAATTGCCGTTTGACAATCCGATTCTAGCATAACTGGTAGGTGCACCCACTCAGCCGCTAGCCTAAGCCATTACAAGTGAGTAGTTCCGCTTCTTCTCATGTGCACAATCCCTCCTTATATATCGCCAAGAGGACAGCAAGGGTTCTCCAGCAGAGTTCCTGATTATGATTCCAATTCCGCTCCTGCCATCCTCCTCCGAGAACGTTCCACGAACATTGATCTTCGGCCATCCCTTTGGGAGAGGTTTCCATCTCCTTTGATTGGTGAAGAGTGGTGTTGGATTATGGGATTCAATTTGGTTTATTGCTGGGCCCTTCCCTTTAGGGTGACCCTTTCGTTGCCGGATGATGAATAGTGTTTCAGCATAGTGCTCAAGGAAAATCACTGAACCCGCAATTGTGTCTTACCATTATGGTGAACTGCATTATTTCGAAGAAACCATGCCCGTCATAGCAGCAGCAAAATGAGATCTCTGGTAGGTTTCTCCGTTTTGTCTAGGAGAAGGAGAAGCCAATCCGGTCCAGTGTTGGCAAAATCCTTTTCAGGTGTTAAATGCCAGGTCTTCCTCATTTCCTGTCTCAAAGCCACAACTTTTGTGGACCTCACAGTGGCATGATAACTGTTGCAAAAAGTTGGTGTTGGATGAAGACAACTACTATTCTCTATTGATGATTGTTGATGTCTTATATGTACAAAATGAAGGGGTGCCAGGGAAGAGGAGGCGTCCGTACGGACGCTTACTGATAGAACTAATGAACTGTCATTAGCAGTTTGCTAATGATGTAATTATCCTAATTGATCACCTAATTAATTAACCCTAATTAATTCTAACAATAACCATCCTCTGCCTCTGCCCCACACACCTCGCACTCGCAGGTTGGGTTCTCAATTATCTTCCTCTGATGTTTGTTTTCCTGAGTGGCCAGGCCACCCGTCGCCAGGCGCCAAGCAAAGATACGAATTTTCTAAGGAATCGTGCCTGATCAGATGTGCTTCCATAGAGGTCGTGTTCCATTCGCCTGAGCACTAGTCTTCCTTCCTCCATGTTTCTAAGCTCTTCTGCCAAAGCAACATGGTATGTAGTTCGAACTGTGAACATAGCCGTTTTTTCAAAGTGCCACGCCAGAAAAGTCCAGTTTTATTTTCAGAATTTCCTCAGCATCTGGGGGGTAGCACACCTGCCGAATCATCTGCTCATCCCGTACTAGTGAATTTGGTTGAAGAATGGCTGAAACCCATTTCAATCTCGTTCTCATTTTCTTCCCAATGAGACCATGAGGTTGTGTCCTCGAGGAATCCAATTGTCCCTCCATATCTTCACTTTATTTCCTGATCCGACCTGCCAGATAAGTCCCTTCTTCAACAGCTCTAGTCCATGGGCGATTGCTGGTGTTATATTAAGCAGGATAGAAAGGCGTTTGCGAAATTACATGATGGAAGATTTACACGACCTTTAGACGCCAACAGAAAAAATTAAGCCGATAATCGTCACTATTACTACTACAAAATCTTCAGCCCCCTAATTAGCTAGGTCAATCGCCTAATTAGCAGCCTCAACATTAGATCGAGCAAGCTAATACGGAGTATTTAGACACAGGATCGGATGCTGACACCGTGACCGTGAGAAGCATTGCGCGAAGACCGGAATAATTGCGCAGGAAGCAGACGAAGCCGTGACGTATATGTATGTACAAACCGGCAGAAACCCCTTGATTTAAGCCCACTTCTTCTGTTTACCTATGTTATCACGGCCCATCAAAGTGGAGGCCCACGCAATACTCCTGTCCTCTCGTTATGCGGAGAAAAACGGATTCAGGAGCGCTCCTGTCCGATCGAGAAAAACGCGATGACGTAGGCGGCGGTGAATTTTAAGATAAAATTTTATAGATATATGTGACATTATTCGAACTATATGTATAATTTTTTTCTAGATTTTTTTATGATATTTATTAGTTTGTGTGCATGTGTACATGAAAAGGCATGCGTGTATAGGATATGTTCCCTCAAATTATACCATTATTGATTTTTTGATATTTTCGTTGTCGTTTTCGTATCCGGCTTACCGTTTTCAATTCCATTCCTGAGAAATAATATGGAAAAAGGTTTGGTTGTTTTTCCACCAATTCTGACCATTTTCATCTCTAGTTAGGACCGTGAGAGCTCAAGAAATGGTGTTGTCTTCCATGTGAAGTAGTGGGGTCATTCTCTCTTCTCAATCAACATCCACATGCAAATAAATTCCATCTCCATTCTGAAGAAAGAAAGAACATTGCAGACGAAGACGAAAAGATTGTGTTCACGGCTAACAGTCGCCAATGCAAATGCGACAATCCTTTCCTTTTACTTGGGAGTGTCTATTCATGAATGAGGTTTTGAGGCGATGAGGATGCATCTATAAACGTCAGTGTGTGTCGCCTTCAGTTCATGTCGCTGTTGATCAGTGGGTGGATTCTAGTTGGCGTCCATGTCGCCAAAGATCATTCGCGAGATTCCGATCGATCACTACTCCATCTGCTACTACTAGCTCTATCACCACAACCAGTAGAAGAAAACAGAAAAGGAGATTTTATTTTTATATATATGCAGAAAAAGAGATTTAAATCAATCACTCCTCCCATTTGTTGGTTAATTGCAAGTGAGCGAGTGTGTGTGCCTGTGCCTTGACCTGTGAAGCTGCCCCTGCCGTACATGTGTCCTCCCATTGTGGCCATTAATGGCTTTTCAACTAGTAGGATGCTAGTTTCTGGGATGTGTTCATGGCAAGTGTGCATACCATATAGTGTGTGATACTGTGATATTGCTGGATCAATTTGTTATTTCTTCTGTTCTTAGCAGCAGAGAATTTACTTTGAGATGTCCCTTTCTTTTTCTGCTGAAAATGAGATGGATCATAGAATAAGTTCAATCTATCAAGTTGGTCTGAATAAGTATATGAGAAGTAGATGCTTCAGTAAGGAATAAAAGCATCTTCAGGTTAGCTAGAACTATTAATGGGCTGCTTTTCATGAAGCAAATAAAATAGCTATATCTGAGATTGTTCTAGAGCTGTCTCAACTGTTAATAAGTTGGCATTTCAGAGTTCAGTAACACTAAGCACTACTCACTCAATGCAAAGTGCTCAACAATCTATTCCATTTGTCATGATCATAAAAAAGAGGACCTTTTTTCTTCTGACTTATCAACAACAACCTTTACCATGAACAGCACAAGCCATGACTCTGCCTGCCACTCTTTCACTGAATCACCTCATCCATATGCAGTCCTGCACTAAGTAGTACTAGGCTTTTGTGAAATTCTGCTGCTTTTTATTTCTTGAAAGAAACATGCATGCTACCAACTGCAACTCGATCATCCATGGGCTCATTTCTCTATGACATATTGACACATTGCAGATGTCATTTTCAACTCTTAAGTCTAATGTGCAGCTATAAGGATGACAAAGTTTGTGCCAGTGCAGTGCAGAACAGAAAAATTGGGGACCAGATAGACCAAATTCAGAAAGCATTGTAGGGATGAAGAGATGAGAGCCAAAGTAGGTAAATATCTGCAATTTTGCAGACAGATAAGAGGAGGATAAACTGAATAAAGTGCAGGGGCATTCATTGTGTTTGTGTTGGTGTGTGCCGTGGAGATCTGATGGCGTTTGCCGGCCTGAAAAACAAAAAGAAAGTCAATCATCTTTTATTAAAAGAGGAAGGAGAAAAAGTCTCAAACAGTAACTCCTTTCTGCCCACTTGTAGTTGCCTCTTTGCATGTAAAATGAATTGAAGGAAGCAAGCAAAGAAGAGAAAGAATGGCTCTATATCTTGAGGACAGGGGCAGGGGCAGTAGTACCCCTGTACTGTCTGTTCATGGTGACATTGTGCAAAGTCAATGGAATTGATACTTTTATGTGTTGGGTTGGGCACTTGTGCCTGTTCAGTTCCACCATTGGATTAGATTATTGTTTGTTCATGTGCTAATTGTATAAACAAGTAAATTAGGTCAAACATTATTTTGTTTGGGTATGAAAACGGCAGGTTCTTGCAATGGAGAATGAGCTGTGTAATGTACATGGATGTGATGAGGGCTAAATGCATCAGGAATGTGCCTCTGTAAATTGGTCAAGTACTATATATGCCTTAAGACTTAAACTTTGTGCTAATCCAATTAACTTTAAAAATAGCTTATACAACTTAACGTTGAGATGGACATGTGTATGTAGACAGTGGAGCAGCAAGTGTATCTTGTTATTCGGTTGAATCTGAACAAGAAAATGGGCAGTTGCATCATCCAGGGAGCTATGTACATGGATGTTATGATGGTTATATAAATGATGAATGCTGCCTAATTATAGAATTACACTAATTAATCTAGCAATTTCGGTCTTTGTACTCCTATCAATTTGCAACTAATGAATCAATTAAGACCTAAAAAGTGAGGGTTGCAAAAAGTGATAATTCACTTAGTCGTCACACTATTTGAGCCTCGATTACTGTCATTGGTTCAGCATCAAGAGTGTCATTTGAAAGATACCGTTCTGTTTAAGGGCAAACATCCAACAAAAGAAAAATAATTTTAAAAATGTTTACAAAGCAAAGACACGTGGAAGGATCAGGGAAAACAAGAGAACCTTAACTGGCTAATATATAGTTTTCTGAAGTTGACGTTTACTTAACCATTGTTGAAACTGAAAGCATGCATATTTATATATCAGAAAAGAAAATGTGACAATGTGGATGTTGTTAATCGGTCAAAGGGCCAGACTTTCTGTCGATCAAGAGTTGCTTAATTACCTAATGCTGTTCATCGATCTTCCAAACAGTTAACTAATCGCTGGCGATCGAATCATGACAAGATATTCTCAAGATTCTAGATTTCTAGACCACAATGTGCTAGAATACATTATCATCTTGTCGCTGTAGAGAATCTCGCATCGAGATCATCTATTAACAATAATGCATCCATGCTTCAGGGTCAACACAAACCGAGAGAGAGATGAGAGAAACGGCTCCAATGGATTGTAAAGGCCAATTAATAGCTAGTAAGCCGGTTGCTGATTAAATTAGTGTGGAAGAGGCATTTCTTTCTTTAGATCCTTCGTTGCACATGTCCAAGGTTAGGTCCCAATTCTGTCTGATGCAACTGGCATCTACCAATCAGAAACCACTGGCAAGCTACCAGTATCTTTCACCTTAATTAGCTTAAACTAATCTACTACACCTACAGTGCTAATCTTCAGGATTAGTTTACATGTGTCCATGGAATTCTTGTTTATAAGCTATCACATAGATTAAATTAACAAGAGTCTTAGAAAAATGGTAAGAATCAAGGAAGATGCTAGTATATATATCACAGTAACATAATAATCAAATTAAAGCTGGAGTAGCTGTCAATGAGAAGCTTCTCTTCTCATCGATCTCATTGGAAGAATGGTTCTTTCCTCGAACACGACAGATTGGGGGCCATGAATTGATTGAATTTCCCATATGGTGATAGCTCTGCTGCCCCCTGGAGCTGACGAGGAGCCGCTTGTGTTGCTGCTGCTGCTGCTGCATCATGTGAGCCCACAGGAAGAATTAAAACGTCTCTTAGCTTGATAGCTGGTGATAATCATCATCAATCAGCAGGCGGTGCATGCGATGCATTCTCTTGCACATAGTGCCAACTACTTACCACCTGGCTTTGCCTGCATGCGGCTAGATAAGCTCTCTACCCTCATGTGTGTGTTTGATTGGATTTTTTGGATCCCCTTTGTGTGTGTGATCCATGAATATTCCTGGGCCTGCATGCGTTAGGTACGGCTTGATGCTGCACGCATGCCTCCAACTGAATTCTTATTTGTTAGCTAGAGATGGTCAATTATTGTGTTTACAGTAGTAATCGAGCTAGACTTATCGTCTATCAGAAACACTGACATTTGCAATCGTGTTGTCATGGCAAAGAAAAACATTTATTCGTTATTTGACACTTGCTACCACTTGTCGTCCCTCTTAATTTCTTCTTGAAATCAGATATTCAACTCAACGGCGGAGCCAAGATATTTTGAGAGCCCGGACATATCTAATTATGTTATATACTCCTATGATTTTTTTTTTGACAGGTGGTGAATTTATTTAAAATCTTAAATAAAATTGTATTTGTGCATTTGTCAATGAGCCTGAATAGACGCATGGATCGAGTCATTAGGCGGTGGCTCCGCCAGAATAAACTGATGGTATGATCTTTTAGAATACGCGAAAGATTTGTGTGTCATTATATTAAGAGAAGTAAAATCTATTACACCAAGATACAAAATAGAAATAGGAGAGAGAGCGCGCGCGTATGGTTCAGGGGAGAAAAAAAACTAAGCACAAAGGGCTATATCTCGATTGATGAAACTCAATATTTAATTCGTTAAGTACCAAACAATATTGAGCATGCATATGTCTCCAGGGAGAATATGTCTAGTTGAGTCCAAATATAATGATGTTGGATGTTTTATTTTTTACATAAAAACTTCAATTATTTAAAAAATCGTAAGGGATATATTGTTGACAATGGATTTGGGTGTGTTTGTGTCGTTTTCTTTTATAAACGCCGAACATATGCAAATGCTCACGAACGCACATACACTCACCCCTATAAACACACACGTACACCCAACCCTATAAGCTCCTCCTAACGCGCACACACGTAGGTAACCAGTTGAGATACTTTTACTTCGCGTGCTCATGTCATTTAAATTAGAGTAAAATTCATAAAATTACAGGTATTTTTGACAATTTATCATAAAACTACAGATTTAAGAACTTATTTCACAAAACTACAGATTTAGTGTCTTTGTGTATCACAAAACTACATATTTGAGAATTTGTTTTACAAAACTACAGATTTAATGTTTCAATTATCACAAAACTACGTATTTTAGCAATACATTATCACCAAACTACACATTTAGCAATGCTTAAACCTATAGTTTTGTGTTAATGTATTGCTAAAACCTGTAGTTTTGTGATAATTGAGACACTAAATCTGTAGTTTTGTGATAATAGAGACACTAAATCTGTAGTTTTGTGAAACAAATTCTTAAATCTATAATTTTATGATACACAAAGATACTTAAAATTGTAGTTTTGTGAAATAAGTCTTTAAATCTAGTTTTGTGATAGAATGTCCAAAATACCTATAGTTTTGTGAAATTTACTCTTTAAATTAACACAAGCATCTCTATTCATTTATCTTTTTAAGAAAAAGTAGGAATCCAATTGTAAGGAGATTGGATGTTTTTATTGTCTAATGAAATGTGTTCGTGAATAATAATATGCCAAACAATGTGTGATTGTGCACCTATAAGGAGAGTATGTACTAGTTGAGTCCAAATGTAAGTAGGTCGGATGTTTTATTGTTTAACGAAATCTTCCAATGGTTGACAAATTGAAGTGCACATGCCCACACCACTTTAACACAAGCATCACCCTTGCTCTATACTTTTAATTAAAAGAAAAGGAGGAATCCTCCCAAAAATATGGGCATTGCCTTCGATAGTTCATCGTATATATCAAGAGTGGAACACGATTTAATGGAGACATGCGTGCAATCAAAGATCGATCTATTTGGTGGCAATAATTGCTACATATGCACATAACTTTGTCTCTCTACTCTCAATATTCCATCATGCAAGGGGTGAAGAAGATCGATAAGAGAGGAGAATCATCTGCACTATCAAGAAAGGGACCAACAAATGCAATGCAGAATTGGAACCCAGAGGTTGCCATCAGCACAAAGGAGGGGAGGCATCACAACCATGGCTCATCCATGCATGCAAATTGGCAGGGGAAGAAAGAAGCTTTCTACTGATGGAATCCAATTCTAATTCAGCACTAATGAAATGCTTGCTAGCAAGTGCTTTGCCCTTTCATGTGTCCTTGATGGTACCTTAGCAAATTAAAGCTATCTTTCTCCTTGCATCTGTCTTCCTTCCTACCCTTTTATTAGATGGTGGGATGGGAGAGATTCCTCAGCCAGTGCACACATCCAAAGTGCTCTCCTATCTCATTTCTTCTTTGCTTGCCTTTGAATCCACCACTTTGAAAGGTGACAAAAGATCCCATCATGTTGCTAGCAGCTCTGGATTCTCCCTTTTGGTATATAGTAATATATATGAACAGTTGGTCAATATTTGCTTGGTTTCTTTTTGTGCTTTCTAGTGGTCTTTGCATTAGTTTTCTCCTCTCCTCAGCATTTGATATTTTGTGGTGTCTGGAATTTTGTTGAGTCCAAATTAAATTAATGGCTAATGTTCTCAATTGAAGTGTGACCAAAGTTTAATCAGGTCTAGTTTTCTAGTCTGAAAGCATCTTGTTCTTGACAGCCATGACAGAATAATATGTGATTCTTAGTTCTTGAACGAATCTTTCAACCATAGACCCAGTTCAAACATGCACGCCTTCTTGTGACCTTTCTTGCATGTTGTATACCACTTGCTGCTTACAATATTTACATTGGTTTAAATACTAGTGCTAGTAAATTTTGCATTTTAACCCCTGCCTTTCAGGTACAAAGATTGTTAGATGGAGCAATAAACACACCTACTGAGGAATATAAGTTAGTAAGTTACCATAGTTTTACAAAGTAATTTAGGTACAGATAGGATACAAGTGGATCATCATATCATGTACTAATTACCATTCTTTACACGTCGTAATTAAGCCCATAGTTTCAGCTCATTTCTTTTCCTATGTAGAGCAGTATACTATACTTTTATCACTTGCAGACAACATATACTACAAACAACGGATTAGGCCACAAGGGCCCACAGCGCAGGCATGCTCTCATGTCTGAATTTGTCCACACCCTAAGGTTTGGATAAGAGTGGCCAGGTAGGCAGGTATACAATGCTTTCTTTCTCCCTATATAGAAATGAGGAGATTAATTAGGTTGTGAGATGAGATGGAATCTAGTTGTCCAATCCTCAATCATGGCATGCTTATCTACTATATAAAATATTGTTAATTACAGACCAGATTGGGGTTTCCCATTCTTGCAGGGTTAACAATGTACAGCTAATGAGTGACTCACTAGTGGCAAAAACGAATAAGGGGGCTCTCTCCGAGTGAACAATGTCAAGATGATGACAAGATCGATGTGGAGAAGTCACCTTTCATCCACAAAACCAACGGTGGCGGCAAAAAATGGCTCCGGTCACCCTGTCATTTTGCAGTTAAGGCATTTTTAACGTGGAAATTTCGCATGAATCTTCTTGGATTTTTTTTCTAAGAACTGGATTAACTTTCTAATATCAGAAAAAAATTGCTTACAAAAAGAAGGCCTAACTCCATAACAAAATAATACATGGTGCAAATAAGTAAAACTAGCTTGAAACACAATACTTACATATAATTATAGCATGAATCTTTTTGTATTTTATTGATATTTAAGGGCGTGACGACCACATCACACAAGTCTATAATGTTCCTCATTTTAAATTTTATGAGAAAATATTCTATATAAACCTATGGAATTTTCTATACATTGTTTACACGATATTGGCATTCTAGTTGATTCCTTCTAAACCAAGAAAAAATTTCCATTGTTTACATATGCCTCCAAGTTGTGATTCCTATGTCTTGGTGCTCTTCTCTATTTCTTGGGCAAGCAAAACCTCTTGAGAATCTCCTCGGCTTAACATGAAAAGATGCTAGAAAAGCATCTCGCATAGATAGATTCTCCTAAATCCTCATCAATATTATTCCAACGGAAAAAAAGATTTTAGCCCAAGCAAATTGCAAACACACGATAAACAGCGAGAGAAGAAAAGGAAAGGGACAAGAGATTCCATGCATGCATTCTCTCATCATATCTCCAATAAAAATCCTATTTAGAGTCGTTCCAAATTAATTGTTGCCAGTAAATTATTGACACCACGCTTAAAATTATTTATACATTTGTTTTGCCAAAAAAAAACCTTTTACAAGCTTTTATTTGGTTCATAGTAATATTTAATTCATCTCTGCCATCCCTTAGGTTTCGCCAGTATTAATTTCCAATAGTTTAGGGGTAAACTGAGAAGAAAAAAGTTGTTTAAGATTTAACTAGAGATATAGTTAAATGGGTTTGTGGCACTAAAATGAAATTTCTTTCCTTACAAAAAACAGGTACGCCTAGTTAACAGTGATAAAGGAGAAGGAGAGGCGGAAAAAAGTCAGCGGAATTATTGCATCCCACACACACGGCATCCGGCGTGACGCGGCGAACCGATCTGTGGATGGACTAATTAACAGATGGTGAGTGTTTGCCGCGTCACGGTTCCATTTCCTCGACCCGACCGCGGCCACGTGGCCATGGGCCCCACCCAGACGGCGTCCCTTCTCCTCACTCGCATCGGAACGGAATCAATCTCTCTTCCGATCTCCTCTACGTGCTCTCTCTCTCTGACTGTAAATTAAGATTACTGTAGTATAATTATCAAAAAAAAGATTACGGTAGTATACTAGCTTGTTTGCTGGTTGCATCAGCCTAATTAATTAACCTTCATCAGTTCATGCTTGAAAACAACAAGAAAACTTGTTATATGTATTTTTCACATAACGGGATAGATATGCATCTGCTTATAGATTACTCATGTATTAATTTGCATCTTATCGTTTGAGTATACATCTTAAGCAGAAGTCCTAAAAAATGGAAAATTTAAGCGAGCGGGAAGAAAGCTAGCTTGATTAGCTAGCAGCCTGAAAAACAATTAAACGATCGCTGGTAATGGTATATATATGTGCTTCCAAGAACAGTGGTAAACGCATGTATGTATTATCAAATTACTATATTCCCAATCTATAAGATTCGAGCGATCGGCAGCCATGTCATTTAACCCTTAGATTTTTCTAAAAGGTGATAATTAACCCTACCTCGTTAAACGCGTGTAATTAACAGAGTAAGCATCGTGACATTGACTTTTGTACATAGTGTCAAAGTTTATATCCTTTACTCAAACACACGTACTATACGTACGGTCACCCGCAATTAATAATTAGGCCTTCGTTTTGTTCACGTTATTTAGTTCGCCACTACATTAGACTTGACGTGTGTGTGTATGGATCAAATCATGATCCACTCAAATTTTCGGAAAAAAATTATCCACATAATCAAAAAGGAATTTTGAACTCAATTTTACAATTAAGACATTAATTAAGTTAAGAGTAAATTGCACCTTCCGGGTGTATTTTTTTAATTTGCATCAGGTTTAGTACGTACTTTTACTTTTGCAATAGTATTTTAGAAAAAAAACAATTTATATTAGTGCGTGCCATATAATTATAGAAAATCTTATAAACTATGAGTAAAACTCATGAGACTTTTAAAACAATACCAATTCAGATATTATAAATAATTTTAATGAAATTTCTATAAGCATCGTCCTAGTGCTAAGTGAAACTTATGTCAATAAAATTTGATGTAAATAAAAGTTTGCTCTAAAATGGGTGTAAAAGTAAACCTAGGTGTACTTTGCTCGGGGTAAAATGCAATTTACTCTTAAGTTAACTTCCAAAACTTAACCCCTCATCAATAATTAATTAACTTCGTTTTCAACTCAGACGACGACTTTGATGCAAGAATATATCGCGTATATACGTTCTTTCGAAATACAAGAAAATGGATGGGCCTGTACTTTTCTTTGTACAATGTGTACTACTATGACTAGAAATAATAAAGCCAAGATATCTTATCTCATCGTACAGGGGATACCATTTATTTGCAACAAACTGGCTAGTGGGGTGCTCACTTGCGTATGGTACATAGACCCTATCTAAAAGATTGATGTGGTCACTTGATTATTCCATTTCATGGCTATATAATATTGAAAAAATGATAAAAAGAATTCAGGTGTTACACACAGCAAGGACATGGACAAAAGTAGCTACAAGCATAGACCACAATGTTCCAACATCTTCCTTCAAAACCTTTTTGTTTCAAGCACTATTTTGCCTCTTGCATTTAATTGGGTTTGGCGTAAACCGACAATAAACATGTCAAGCATGTTCTACATATGTGCCTTATTTTTCAAAAAAAAAATCCCGACAAATTATGTCTATAACTTAAGGAAGAAATATAGTTCATGTTCTATATACCTTCTAGGTATATGCGAGTTCTATAACTTCTTAGGGCTATGCAGCATAGTTGGCCGTGACAACCAACAATGCTAAATCTAAGCCATATCCCATGTATACTTTTCTTGTTAATCTTTAAGATAGAAATTTGCCTTCATAATATAGTTAAATTTACAACATTAATAAACTAACCACGTGCATTGTGCCATTCTTTTAACAATATAGTACGGCCTACGGTCAACTTGAGAAAACTGAAACACACAAAAGAAAAGAACAAGATAATTCGATCGATATGTATATATTCTGCAAATTTGATTATTTCTGTTCTATCACGTATGTAGGGTGACGAGCCCTACATAAGCTAAGCTACACGTTTGGATATGAAATGAGGTTGTTAAGTTGCTTTCCTATCAAACCACTAGACAGAAACGTGGCGATCCGAGTGCGCGTAAGGTGTCCACTGAATTCGAGACGAAAATACCCTTGAGTTCTCCAAAAACTACAACAATACCATGGAATAGAATCTTTGCCACTAATCTCTATTCATGCCCATCGAATAGGTCCAAAAAAGCATCTCGTAAAATAATGGACTGGCTCCTAGGGAATATTTCTCTTGCCCCTCTCTCTTTCACCATATTAAAATACAAGGAAAAAAATCTTGGAACAGTATTGGATTCAAGAAAAAGGCATCGGAATCTGAATCACCAGCCGTCCAAAATCACATGGCATATCCTCCAAGAATCCAATTTATTTTATTTGCCTGTTGCTTCCTCATGGCCTCGTTTGGAATGAGCACCCAGGATTGGGACAGCTGGGTTTCTTCCCTCCCTTTTTTTGTCACACCTTTTTTCCTTTTTTTTTTCAAGTATTACATTAGTATTTTATATTTAGGTTTGAACTCAACAATTTGTCAATGCTACAATTTGGTTAATTGATAGTATATTAACTTTATATAAGGTGATGATAATGGTCCTTTTGCTTTTCTAAATAGTAGAACAAAATAAGTAGTGGGGATGAGGATGACACCACATATGCACATAGCTATTCTACGGATGGACACAACTTGCAAGTGTTTTTCAAAGAAAATATATCTTCCAAATGGATATTCGAAACCCCGTGTATATGCGAAGTTGAAATGATGTCATGGCTTTAAATAAGACAAAAACCAAATGCCTACCCCATTCTTATCTTCGAATCGGTACTCAAAAATCTCAGTATGGTTTGATGTTCATTACTCGAATTTTTTTTTAATCATCAATGTGTCATGCATATGGTATCTTCTTTGCCAACGATGTTTAACTGGTATATTCTACTGGATGTTCCAAGAATATACTTTCTTTGATGAAGTGGGTGGTACCGTGGTAGTTCATGAAAAATATTTACAATCATGTGTTATTACAATGGCAGTTATTGAAACTTCATAGCTTTATACAGTGAGCCTAGATAATCGATCAACCCCGGTATACCACAAAGGGTACAAAGCTACACTAGTCCAAAATTCTAGGAGTGCTCTATGGTGGGACTCGGTGGTGAATTATGGTGATCCCATGCCAGAAAAAGCACACAATATCGACAAAGTCTGGCTTCTAAAAACTGCATCTCTTTATCACATTCTTGTAAGTTGAATCTGATGTTTGTTAGGATGTTTGGTGCTATAAGCTATAAAAAGGCATAGCAACAAATGTACACAACTAAACCAACGTACAATGGCACATAGTTGTTAGTTCCAGAAAAGCACAAAAGAATCAAGCAAATGTGACAAAAAGAAAACAAGCGACAATGAACGAGATGGCGTACAAATATCATCGCAAATGTTCAAAGACAAAATGCATTTAAAGGTATGTGCTGTTATGAATCATTTGAAGCACGCCAAAAAGAGAAGTGTGTTGTTTTGTATGCATTTATCTGGACAGCTCACTGCTTCAAAGAAACGCGATCGAAACCGCAAGAATTAAGAACCAGTATCTTCTAGATATCCGTTTCTACTACCATAATGCATGTCCGTTCTATCCTAGACATACATATCTTAGCACTAGCAATTAATTCATCCCAAATCTGTGTATATTTTCGATCAATCTTGCGTTGACAAATTATACCATCCACCCTTTCATGGAAAATATATTTCAATTTTTCAGTTTGTTCGCCGGTTCTATCATACACATACATATCTTTATCTCTACTAATTAATTTGTCCCAAATTGTCTATATCTTCAATCAATATCGTGACAACAAAGTTACACCAATCGATCCTCGCAAAAAATGTATTTCAATTTTTCATGTTCCAACACCGTGTAACCAACTAAAATTCAAATACAATTTTTACGTGAAATATTTTTTATTACAGATTGGAAGTACTTTATTCACCAAACTCCTTTGATCATATTAGAAATGACTACACCCAATTGACACACCAAAATGAAACGCACCAAAGAGAAATTCACAAAAACATGGAGAGGGTAAAATGGACCAAACAGAAATAAACAAAAAAGATTGAGGTTTTTTTCATAAGTGTATCCACCCCACAATGAAGAAGAGGTGACGTGAAAACTCGTCCTGGTTTGCCCGAGATTCTCTCATCCCCTCTCTCGGTTACTGCTCTCCTCTTCTTCTTCCTCTCCTCCTCTATATATACCCATCCTCTTCCCTGCCCTCCTTCCCTTCCCATCAAATCCATCCATCCACAAGAAGCATACAAAGGTTCAATTTTTCAACGAAGAACAGAAAAAGAAGCATCTTTGATCGATCGATCGATTTGTCGAGGTGTATGCGCGATGGGACTGGACGTTGGGGAGATCGGCGTCGGCGCTGCTGATTTGAGCCTGGATCTCAAGATGTTCGCCGCCAAGAGCGTCGTCGGCCGTGTCAGGGGATCCGCCATGGGCGACTGCATCCGCAAGCTCGAGGAGGAGATGTGCAAGATCGAGGTCTTCCGCCGCGAGCTTCCTCTCTGCGTCCGCCTCCTCGCCGATGGTGAGAAAAAAAAAATCTGGTTTTTTTTTGTTCTTCATTTTTGTTTATTTGGGGGCGAGTTGTTGATTTGGGCCATGGTGATTGCAGTGATTGATGTGATGAAGGAGGAAGTGGAGAAGAAGGAGAAGGTTGGTGATGATGAAGATGCCGCCGGCGACAAGAGTAGCTGGATGAGCACGGCGCAGCTATGGACGGGGAATTCCGGCGGCCGGGAAGATCCAGAGGTGAGCTTTGTTCGATTTTGTTTTCGCTTGTTCGAATGAACGAATGAATGCTTGTTGGATTTTGGGGGGCTAAAAATAGGACCTTTTTTTATCGTTGCAGAAGCAGAAGCAGCAAGAGAAGGGGATTATCTCGTCGGCGGCGACGTCCAACTCCGGCGACGGCGGAGGCGGGTTCGTGCCGTTCAAGGCGGTGGGCTCCGGCGCGCCGGGTTTCGCACGGCCGAAGCCGAGCTTGGTCATCAGGAAAGATGACGTGGTGAGGATGCCGGATCTGTCGCTGCTCTCGCCGCCGGCCGCCACCGCCGTCGCCACCGACGGCGACGAAAGCCGCCGTCATGTCGTCGGGTTCGCACAAGCGGCGGCGAGGGCGGCCGCCATGGCGCCATCTGGCACGGCCTTGACTCTTCAGGCGCAATCGCAGCCGGCGACTCTGCAGCAGCAGCAGCAGGCGAGGAAGGCGCGGCGGTGCTGGTCGCCGGAGCTTCACCGGAAGTTCGTCTCCGCCTTGCAGCAACTCGGTGGCCCTCAAGGTAGAGACTTTTTTTGTTCTTAATTCATTAGTTGCCATTTTCTAGAGCTAAGTGCACCTGCATCTGCATGTGGTGGTTAATTGGATTACTTGTGGTGGTAGAAATGCAAACTTTGGAATTAATTAGTGAGTGCTGATCTGATTGTGTTCCTGAATTGATTGTGCAGTTGCCACCCCAAAGCAAATCAGGGAGCTGATGAAGGTGGATGGCCTGACAAATGATGAAGTGAAGAGTCATCTTCAGGTTAGCAATCATTTCAATTCACCACTGAAACACAAAAATTTCATGAAATGTGCTATTCAGTGGTAACCGGTTGTGATGATGCTGATGTCGATTTTGCTATTCTGATTGCGCAGAAGTACCGTCTGCACAACCGGAGAGTGCCAAGCTCAACAATTGTGAACCAACCAATTGTGCTCATGGGAGGACTGTGGATTCCTCAAGAGCAAAGCAGCTCCCAATCTGGATCTCCTGAAGGTCCACTCCATTTCTCAGGTTCAGGCATGGCCGGTGGCTCATCGGCGGCGACAGTGAGCTGCGAGGAGGAAGATGGCAGGTCTGAAAGCTATGGCTGGAAATGATCAAGATGATGTTGCATCAGAATTCAGAGGTTTCATAGATTGCGGCGCGGCGATGACAATAACACCAGATCTTCAGGGAGCCTTGAGAAGGCCATAGTGTAGATGTTTTGTATACAGGGAGATCAAGCTTTGAGTGCTTGAGATGAAACTGGTCATGAGAGTTTGGTTGTTGTCATGTACATCAGAAAGAGATGATAGTAGTTACAATTTTGCGGCTTGTTTTGCCGGTAAAGGATTTCGGGCAGAGCTACAATTTTCGCCCTGAGAATTTACCCATATCCATTTCCAACTCCTTGATATCTTCCATTATATTACAGTTTTGCTAGACTGAATATTGCTGTTCTTGTTGATTAGACTATGAAATTATCCGGAGTACGCAAAAGCATTGCGTATCTTGTTGATTGAACTATGAAATGAGGGCCGGTTGTTTTAGGCCCCTGCAAGTACAATTTTCACTTGTGTTTTTTTAGCAAGGGGCATGTTTCTGGTTGCAGATGGCCATCAACATTCCAGTGGCATCAAGAGCCAAAATAGGGGAGAATACTACTACATAATCTTTGGATTCCTGAATTGAAAAGAGAAAAAACTTTGGATCCTCATCCTTTTTCTTGGGACTTGAGGTGGTCCTTACTCATGAATCCTGATCATAATAAGTTTCTTGTCCAGAAACCAACAGTGTCGTTTCATCTAACTGATGAGTCATAGGATGACACCAAGAACACCTCTGTTTTCCAGTTCCATCCTAACGTTTTGTTCACAACATTTATCTTCTCAAATATAAATGTTCTGAAAAAAATTCAAGCAGAGAACTGAAAAGAAAAGAGAAGAAAAGAAAAAAACAAAGGGAGAACAGATTAAATTAGCAGACAGCAGGAATCAGATACGGCGCCGGAAGAGAAGGCATCGGAGAGGATCACACACCAAGAATCTCATGAGCTGTAAACTGCAAAACTGCATCTTTCTGACTCCGATAATTTCTCGACGAAAACCGAACATTTTCTTGGCATGCAAGTCTGCAGGTTGCTGAGTTTGTTGCTGTTGCCGTGCTGCGTGTTCATTCAGTTCCGAGAAGTCACGTCACACACGAGATCTTGTTTCATCTTCACCTCTCGTTTCTGCATGCTTGCATGCAAGCAAGCCAAAGTTTGCTGTTGCTAATAATATAAAAATTGTTCGTCCTTATCGTCGAGTCAAACAATGGCAGGATGATCAGTAATATTTTTGTCTATGCTTATCCGGAATCTATTGTATTCTGAGACATTATTAGCATTCCTGCTGCTTGGCTTTGAACTTGTCCCAGCTTTGACATGTCCAGACATTGCCTTCACTTGCATTTTTATTATGATCAGCACATCTTTAGTTTGGTCGCTGGTCTTGTGTAATCTAAACTAAGAGGATCAACTGTCGATATTTACTGACAGCGACAGCTTCCTTCTGTACCGTGATAAACTGTGGAGCACATAAATCAGTTATTGTTGGTGTACCCTATGATAAAAATGGGATTGTTCTTAGGATGTGCTGATGAATATTCGTGGATCTTTCTATCTGTCACTCTCTGCAGAGTGGAGACAGCTTAATGTTCAACCACAAGCTAGTCATCATCAGTTGGTATATTCTTGTTGGTGCTGACTCACAATGGGGGATGTTCTTCTTCTTTTTTGTTTGATGTAGCCCACCTGTATTAGCTGAAGTTTTCAACACCATAGACCATTTTTATTCATTATCTTGATGATGCTGCAGTTGTACCAGATGCATATACTTTGGTTCCGTTTTTCCCTCGTGTTCAAAACTTAAGACTTTACATGTACTTCTAGAAATAGATTTAGAAAGTGTAGCCATTGCTTGGGTACAGGAGTAGAATTAGTAAATCGGCAGCATTGCAGAAATTCACTGTAAACTTGTTTGCGTTCATTTTGAAAACTGGATACCTGAAACATACTGAATTTGCAGCAGGAGATCATAGAAGTTTCTAAAAGGAAAAAAAAAATTGGATGCAATTGTGTGAGATGGGCTGGATTTTTTGTACCATGCAACCAACTGATACAAGCAAGCAAACAAAGCCCAAATCTGCACAATAACTTGTGAGTTGTTGGGCCTATACAGAGTTGGGCCGATAGAAAGCCTAAATCTGCAAAGCCAGGTAGACTAGCACAACCCAAATAGCGAAGTTTAAAATGTAATGTGCTAATGGGCTTTAGGGAGCCCAGTAAGCAATGTAGACTGCGACAAATTCAGAAGGATTCAAAGCAGACAGAAATTCCCAGAAAGCTTCAGCCTTTCAGGCCTGAAAGCCTTGAAATCTCAGGATGTGATAGTTTGGCTTATTAAAATAAGTTGTAGCCACATAAATGAAGAAAAAAAATTATTGGTAAAAATTTTACATCCATATTATCCACGATGTTAAATCAAAGGCTGAAAAAAAAAGACCACAATAAAGAAACTTATAATCAACTTTCGTTGCGACTTATAAGCCAACAGCGAAACGGTAGGAGCCTCAGCAAGCTCAGGTAGAAACTTGAAGTTTCATCATGTGTTTCAAATATGAATTTTGAAGAAGTTTCAAATGCTGCTAATTAGCAATTTTGTTTGGCATAAAAAGTGGGTATAGCCTGCTACGTTATAGCGGCAGCGGTAGGGGGCCGCTACAAACACTATTCAAAAGCTTGCGTCATTGGCATCTCCCTCAAGCGTCGTCGGCTGGAGGTTGACGACACGACTGCTGGATGGTATATGGCTATCTATGGCAAAGATGGCCCAAAGCAGGGAAGAGGAGGGAGATGAGAGAGAGAAGGGACTTGGGCTTGAGGGGACAGCAGCCTAAGAACAAAAGGAGCTGAAAGAGAAAATAGACTGAAAATAGCCCAAGAGAGGTAGGAGAGGGTTTCTTCTATTTTTTTAAGAAAAAACTCTGAAAAATTGTTATGCTAAATTTTACTTAGGTTGTTCCGTAATTTCATTTAAAATATATCTAACCTTCTATGATGTATAATTTGAGAAAAACAATTCACACCTAATTTGAATTTTCTTGTATGTCTTTTTTATTTGACGATTTTCTTTAGGGTTTTAATAAATTCAGTTTAAGATTTTTTTTATTTAGGTTGGATATATAAGGGCATGGCATCCTAGCAGAAAAGGCTCCCCATGATACAGGTTACCATCCATCTCCTTTTCGCCCGCGACGAGGTTGAAATATTTGGAAGATATTTGACATCGACATATTAAAAATTATTCATACCGTTATTTTAAATATTTTGAAATTATATTTTTGAATATTTATATATATATATATGATATTGTTTAACGTACGTAGATCACTACCATCTGGACATATGATACAATCTATCCCATTCATCTTGTCCTATTAGCATGATTTATTTATAGCCTTCAAAGATTTATCGAATTTAAACAAATGAAAACATGATCGATGCGATCCATATCACATTTATTTCTTCATAATTATTTATAAGGCGCACACAACAGCCGATGACATGCATAAATCAATGCATGTTGCGCGCTATAAACTCCACGACAACAAAGCGTTCATCAACTATCTATATAGCCGGAGCTCGTGGTGACGTGGATGCCGAGATAGCAATGGTGACACAAGCTCACTTGCCGTTTATATATATACAGTTCAAAACTAGCAACACCATGGCTATATATGAATGTAGATTAACACGAATTTACATTCTCAGGGTTAAAATTAGCCATCACTTGTATGATTTTCCAGATCCATATTTATTCAATTCGATTATTGTTGCCCTCAAGGTGACTCTCTGGGCTAAAATTAGCCTAGCCGTGAACGGGCCTGTAGCCTATAGTTACAAGAGCCTGAGTAGCACCTGAGGTCCTGGGTTTGATTCCTGTTGGGAGCGAATTTTTCAGGATTTATCGCTTTTTGCTTTCGGTGGTAACGACGTACCCGTCGACAGCGAGGTGCCCGTGGTGACTTCGTCAATCTCAAGAACTTGCCGGTCCAGTCTTCGGAGATGCTCATAAAGATAGGGTTTGCGTGCGTGTGTTCATAGGGTTGAGTGTGCGTGTGTTGTGAGTGTCTACGTTGTACTGTGTAATACTTAAAAAGAATTAGCCTAGCCATAAAAAATATGCTCTAGGTGACTGTCTGGGCTAAAAAATTAGCCATCCTCTTAGCTAATTACCGCCTAACTTGGATGTTATCAGGATGATTTTATATTAATTGGGTACTAAGAAAAAATGTACGTATTTATGAGCAAATAATTAAGCTTAGGAGTCGGCCCAACATTTAGATCAGGTTGTAGAAGGATTGTGCATAGCATGGGTTGGGCTAGGATTGAGAAAGAAACGGTTTATATTCTATGGGCTTTGGCCGCGGTTGGATTCCAAATCTTTTGGACAAAAAATATCAAATCAATGTTTAGATACATATTTAAAGTATTAAATGTAGACTGATAATAAAATAAATTATATATTCCGACTGTACATTACGAGACGAATCTTTTGAGTCTAACTAATCCGTCATTAGCAAATGTTGGTTAGTATAGCACTTATAGGTAATCATGACGTAATTAGGCTTAAAAGATTCGTCTCGCAGTGTACAGTCAAAATATGTAATTTGTTTTGTTATTAGTCTACGTTTAATACTTTAAATATATGTCAAAATATTGATGTGATATTTTTTGGCCAATTTTTTTGGAATCTAAGAGGTTGTTTGGATCCAGGGACTTTTTTTTAGTTCGTGTCATATCGGATGTTTGCACGTCAATTAGGAGTATTAAATATAGACTGATAATAAAACTAATTTCATAAATAAAGGCTAATTCGCGAGACGATTTTTTAAGCCTAATTAATCCATGATTAGCAAATGTTTACTGTAGCATCACATTCGCTAATCGTGGACTAATTAGGCTCAATAGATTCGTCTCGCGAAATAGTCCAAAGTATGGGGTGGGTTTTATTAATAGTCTATATTTAATACTTCTAATTAGTGTCAAACATCCGATGTGACAGGACTTAGAAAAAGTTGGAGGATCAAAAGGGTCTAAACACACAGACCCTTTATGTTCTAGCCTTTGCCACTGTTTTCTGTCGATCTATGCCGTTGTGCTGAACTCTTGATGGAAAGCTAAGCATGCAGACAGCAGAGTGCACTCAGATGCAGCCCTGATTTTTGGTTTGGTGTGAGTGAGCATCCTCAGGCCTCAGCAACGGTCACTGTACAAAGGCAAAATGATGCTAGAGGCATGCATGCTGTCTCGAACACGAATCATCATCATCATTCATCAACAAGGTAATAATCTATCACTAGTGGTATAATCTATGGGTGAGTTGCAATAAACTAGGCACATTTTTTGTGGATTTGAGGTTTGTAACTTAGGTTTACGAGGAAGCGATGGATCACGGATGGCACATACACCTTCTAACTGGATCACGAGGCAAAAAATATGGGTGCGTCAGTGCGTGTATGAACAGAGAGGGTAGATCGATGCCTCGTAATTCGTGCACGCAGTTTGGATCGATACCTCGTGATTCGTGCACGCAGTTTGGCCCCTGCCGTCCACGCGGAAACGCAATTCACGCCCCTGATTTCTCCCGCGGTTTCTGATGAGTGGTGCAGCACGCTGCAATGCTGCATGCGCCGTTGTCTCTTCTCTCTTCCTGCTACACTTTATCCCAACTTTATTTAAAATATATACACGAACACTTTTAGTAATCCTTTCAACATATAAAATTATTGAAATAGACTTACTCCTATTTTATGTTATCATGAATTTTTTTCTTATGCCGGCTAAATGTGGACGATCATCTTCACAGGGAAGCAAGTACAAAACAGATAATTGCAAAACATGGAAAAAACACAAGAATGGGCCATTTGATAAGATCACAAGATTATGGGTAAAATGTAGAAATTAGAGTAGGGAGATATACTCATAGAAAATTTTTCAAGAGAATATAGCTCTTGAAAAATTCCTCCAAAATGTACATGCAATCAACCATTTTCAAAGAGTCATATAGGAAAATTTTCTATAGAATTTAAATCCTACAAATTTTATTATAACATACTTTAAATTAAAAGGAGCCTAAATGGTTTATATTTATGGACAAAGAAGTAAAAGAAGGTTTGAAAACACATATAGTTTAGAAAAAAAGAAAGAAAACTTAATTAAGATTCGAGAACAATTAATATTTAACAGAGAGTGTAAAGATTTTCTATACTGCATGTTACTAACAGATATAGTACTAGCAACTTGGTTGCCGATCATGATCTGATTAATGTCGGGGACCTTGGAGCTTTGTCCGTGCATGTGGTTGTAGAAAAAAGAAAAACACAGTTCCTACTTGTGTCATCTAGCAGAATTCTACCGAGAAAAGTGAATCTTTGCGTGCAAACACAATCTTAATTCCTAAACAAATGTCGGTCCAGTCCTTCACCAGAAAAAACGCACTCTCTGTAGCATTCATTAACTCTGCTGTCCTACTCCATCTAATTAAGCGGCAGGAATTACGGATTCTTAATTTATTTGTGCTCACCCAGAAAAATATATATATAGTGCTGTTTTGTAATGGCATGGATCCAAATTAATAACCCATTTTTGTAAAGCTGAGCTTCAAAACATCATCATGATCAAAGTAATACCATGGTGGGGTCATCCAAAAATTATTCTAGGGTAATTAAGCAAAAAAGCAACTGCTTGCTACTCCTGTACTACTAGCTCAGTGATCCTGCTACCTCGACACGGTTCAACGGCCACATGCCTGCATGACAGCATGGTCAAAGGATTAGGATACCACTTATAACTTCTTTTATCCTGCTTTACTAATTAATCAGCATGCTTTGATCTGCTAAAGGTTAGTACTAGTAGTTAGCCATGCATGTCTGTGACAAACTGATCGACCATGTGCGGCCGATTTTTTGCTCTTCTCCCATGCAAGGTGGCCAATTGGTTGGCTATTTTTTGTATTGCATTCTCTTGTCAACTGGATAATTAGTTACTGCAACATTACATGGATGCTTGCATAGCATGCCTGTAAATAAATGTATCAGACTTGTATTAGTATTATATTAGCACCACACATGCATGACACATTCCTTAGAAAAAGAAAGGAGTATCAGGGTATGTTTTTTTGGACAACTAATTGGACAATAAGTTAGTGCATGCATACTTGCACACTACCTGTAAAGTATAATATACATCATACTCGCATTGTATAATTAAGTAACACATTCCTTTTAGAAAAGAGAAAAAAGTATGTGTATAAGAGATTCATGGTATAGTTGTTGGATGACATAATAAAGTTTAGGTCTTTAATTCTCCAAAAAAATGTTTACGTCTTTGAAATCAGAATATCCTTCATTTTTCTATTAAACAAGTGGCTTTCCATGGCCATCTATACCTAAGGTTTCGTGAGCAAGAAACCATTAATTAACTCGTCTGTAATGCACGGATTTTATATTGATTCTATAGGAGTTTCTTTTACAAAACAATTCCCACGAAATGATTTATCATGCATGTGTACAAATTAAGGAAAAAAAACATATGCTCTAAGTGAGACAATGTAAAACTAGTGTCAAAAACCTAGAATCAACAAGAAATTTGGTTGTGTTCTCGGTAGCTTGTTGCCTGAGCCAGTCTTAAATTTCCATGAGCATGTTTCTCGAACTAATAAACAATGTGTTTCGTAAAAAAAATTATATAAAAGTTTTATTAAAAATAAAAAAATCATTCTTTCAAATTTATAACATTTAACACTTCATTATTCACATGCTAATCGTTCGCCTTGATTTCGTGCCAGGATAATCGATCCCATGTCACATGGGATTTGGCTCATCTATACTCCTATAAAAAGGAGTAGTCCTCAAACATTTTGATATTAAAAAACCAGTTAAAGTTAGATGAATATCCATATATAAATTCAAATTAATGTGACAATTTTGTATAAGAAAAATTGATAACACGTATCATAAAAAATATTTGGTTTAGCCAATATTGATATATATTTTATCCGTAGCAAAGTACAGGTATTTAACTAGTCTGTCTACCTTTAAAGACTAAAGTCCCCATCCACCGTTGATTTTACATCTGAAGTAGGTTTCTCGTTATCACAATAACTAGCAGGGTGCTAAACTGCTAATTAATTTGATGAAATTCGATGAGTTTTAATTATATTTCTTTGAAATTTGTCCACAAATCGCCATTGTCGACACTTCGACAGGTGATAAACTATCATGTAAACCCTGGCCACGAGGAAAGGTATATCGATCAGTGGATCATTACATAGGCTACGTGTTCTTTCTAAATGTTGAGATGCCCATCAAAAAGGCTACACATATGCAAGATTGCAAGTTAACTCGTCCCCTTCTCTCTCTCTCTCTCTCTTCCCTTCTTCCTGCCTTTAAATTTTCCTTCTTTTGACTGTTTTGTGCTACATGTAAGCACCTTTTCTTTTGGTTGTCTTCCACGCTAAGGGTCTTGTGTGAAAGAATTTAATTATTGCACGAAGAACTTCATAAGATCATCTAGAACTATCAGCCACTTGTAGAAGCAAAAGCCGAACAAGAAGTTCAAAAAAAGAAAGAAAATGTGATGAAATCCGAAGCAGTACTTACACTAGCCCTCTTTACTCTGAATTAAAACGTTTTTGAAAAGATGGAACTGCACGGTTCATCCTTATGGCTCCAATGCACGGCTGTTCAACAGAAGAGACAACGAACAAATCGTCATATATATTGCTTGGTTAATTACTTGGTGTACTGTACTACGGATCGAGGAGTTAGTTGATAAGAGGCCAAGAAGTTGAACTGAAGGTTGTTTTTCTTGACTAAAATTCAGCTCTGTACTGCAACGTACACACGTGGTAAGTGCTGGTAATACGGACTGCATTTACTTTCTCCCGGTTTATCATCTTCAGATTTTGTTCTCGTCATTGATTGATTTCTCTGGTAAATATGCAATGGTGTGTGATGAAACGATGATACGGCCGGGCATATAATGTGGCCTGAAATTGTAAAGTGCAGTACAGATATGGTTAACAATTTTGGCAAAACAAAAAAAATCCACCTTTATTTATTATTGAATCGTAGAAAATGTAACTGTATTACCATGTTCATGAACAACTTTGGCATACAAAAAAAACGGCATCTTTCAAAAATAATTATTACCATGTTCATGAACAATTTTGCATTTTTGAAAAACGAACAATATTGGAAGAGGGAAAAACGTTCTCCTTTAATATTTGACCCATAGGCAGCTGTCTGTAGCACATTGATCAAGATGTACGACGGCGTAGTAATGCCGGATTCATCAAGGAAGTCAGCAGCAGCATCACTGCATCTATTTCTCTCTGTGTGCGTGACAGTGTAAGAGAGAGAAAGAAGAGAGAGAGAGAGAGAGAGAGAGAGAGAGATACGGATTATTCATGGACTCATGGTCTCATGGAAATGGCAGAGGAAAAAAAGAGAGAGAGGGGAGACAGGCTGGGCCGTCATGTTCCTCGCGACCTTCCTTAATTTACTCTATCTATCCATGGCGACGAAACGCGTAGAAATCGCCCGCGCCCCTCCCCATTTAAAGCACCCATCTGTCAATCTCCTCCACTAGCATTCTTCTTCTCCATCTACGATTAGCTTTGCTTGCTTTCCAGTTGTAATTGTGTGTGTACAGCACACGGACTCACTGAAGCAAGTGAGCTGAGCTCTCCGCTGAGCTGCAGCGAAAAGCAGCTTCAGCTATAAAACCACCCTTCTCACTCTGTCACACTCTCTCTCTATCTGCTCATTGACTGCTCCCAGATCCAGAGATCCGGCAATGTCGCCACCTCCGGCTCCGGCTGCTGCTGTGGCCTTGGCGGCGTGCATTCTCGCCGTCACGGCGGCCACCCTCGCCGGCGCCGACGACCCTTACCGCTTCTTCACCTGGAACGTCACCTACGGCACCATTAATCCCCTCGGCACCACCCCACAACAGGTAATCACACTCATACTGACACAGTAGATGTTCTTCCTGAATTCGCTACTCATTTTGTTACTAACATTTTATGATTCAGTAGTTCAGTAGATGTTCTTGCCGCAAATGCAATCCAAAAATGAGTTCTTTCTCTATAATTAATTTGGTTTCTTGGTTGAACTAGGTAATCACACACACTGTCACTAGTTGTTCTTCCTGATTGCTTCTCATTTTGGCACTAAAGATTAGGAGGATTCAGTAATTCAGTACATGTTCTTGCTGCAAATGCAACCCAAAAATGACTTATTTTTCTTTCTCTCTCTTTCTCTAATTAATTGGTTTCTTGGGTGAACTAGGGAATCTTTACCACAGGGACACTCTCACACTCACTAGTTGTGCTTCCTGAACTTGCTGCTAATTTCGTCACTAACATTTAGGATTCAGTAATTCAGTACATGTTCTTCCTGCAAATGCAAACCCAAAATGAGTTCTTTATCTTCCTCTCTAATTAATTTGGTGCTTGAACTAGGGAATCCTAATCAATGGCCAATTCCCCGGCCCAAGAATCGACTGCATGACGAACGACAACCTCATCGTGAACGTCATCAACAATCTCGACGAACCATTCCTCCTAACATGGAACGGAATCAAGCAGAGGAAGAACTCATGGCAGGACGGCGTCCTCGGCACAAACTGCCCAATCCCCCCTGGATCCAACTACACCTACAAGTTCCAATCCAAGGATCAAATCGGCTCCTTTTTCTACTTCCCCTCCGTCGCACTCCACCGCGCCGCCGGCGGATTCGGCTCCTTCAATGTCTTCCAACGCCCCCAAATCCCCGTCCCTTACTCCCCTCCCGCCGCCGATTTCACCCTCCTCGTCGGCGACTGGTACAAATCCGGCCACAAGCAGCTCAGGCAGTCTCTCGATTCCGGCGCCGGCGAGCTCCTGCCGCCGGACGCGCTGCTGATCAATGGCGTTTCGTCGCCGGCGGCGGCGCCGGCGATTTTTGTTGGGGATCAGGGAAAGACGTATCTTTTCAGGGTGTCGAATGTGGGGATGAAGACGAGTTTCAATTTGAGGATTCAGGGGCATCAGATGAGATTGGTTGAGGTGGAAGGGACTCATCCGGTTCAGAATCTGTATGATTCGATCGATGTCCATGTCGGCCAATCCGTCGCCTTTCTTGTGACGCTCGATCAATCGCCGGCGGATTACGCCGTCGTGGCGTCGTCACGGCGGTTTGGAATTTCACCGGCGGCGTCGTCGCCGGCGTTGTTGACGGCGACGGCGACGCTGCGGTACACCGGCGGCGGCGCGCCGGCGAATATTCCGATGCCGGCGCCGCCGCCGGAGGGGATTGATTGGTCGATGAATCAGGCGAGGTCGTTCAGGTGGAATCTGACGGCGAGCGCGGCGAGACCGAATCCTCAGGGATCGTTCCACTACGGCGGCATCGCGACGTCGAGGACGATGGTGCTCGAAAGCTCGGCGCCGGCGATCGCCGGACAGCGGCGGTTCGCCGTCAACGGCGTGTCGTTCGTCGTGCCCGACACGCCGCTTAAGTTGGTTGACAACTACAACATTGCCAATGTCATTGGGTGGGACAGTGTCCCGGCGAGGCCTGACGGCGCCGCGCCGCGGTCGGGGACGCCGGTGGTGAGGCTCAACCTGCATGAGTTCGTCGAGGTTGTGTTCCAGAGCACGGAGAGTGAGATTCAGTCTTGGCATCTTGATGGATATGACTTCTGGGTTGTTGGGTAAGTAGGCTGCATTTCATTACATCTTCAGTCACTGATAAGTTTCAGAGTTTCAGTCTTTTTGATGCTCGCATGAACATCGACATGAATTCACCTTCTGATGGTTTCTTTCTCTCAATGGATTCAGGTATGGCAATGGTCAGTGGAATGAGAGTCAGAGAACGACCTACAACTTGGTCGACGCGCAAGCGAGACATACAGTTCAGGTATGACAGACATACTCGTAGTGAATCTGAAGAGCAATTAATTCTGATGTCTAAAACATTCTTAATGAATTCGTACAAAATTGATCCTGAAGTCTGAACATTACTAATGAATTTCAAGAAAAATTGATTCTGAAGTCTGAACATTCTTGGTGAATCTGATGAATAATTACTTCTGATGTCTGAAAATTCCTGATTTATTTGAAGAACCTTAACTCTGAAGTCTGAACATTCCAATGCATCTGATGAACAATTAGTTCTGAACATCCCTAATGCATTTGAAGACCAATTAACTCTGAAGTCTGAATTCTGAACATCCCTAATGCATTTGAAGAACAGTTAACTCTGAAGTCTGAATTCTGAACATTGCCAATGTTGACTGCAACAGGTGTACCCAAATGGATGGTCAGCAATCTTGGTGTCATTGGACAACCAAGGGATGTGGAATCTGAGATCGGCGCACTGGGACCGGCAATACCTCGGCCAGCAGCTGTACATGAGAGTCTGGACACCACAGCAGAGCTTCTCCAATGAGTACAGCATCCCAACCAATGCCATTCTCTGCGGTAGAGCTGCCGGCCTTGGACACTGAGGAAGAAGATGAAGATAAAGAAGATTCAGCATTGCATAGGTTGATCTGTCGTCGGTTCAGTATATGTCTAGTAGAATAAGTCATACTACTACTATAGATGAAAGTGAAGATGAGAATTCAGAGTTACATTTTCGGGGATATGTGTTGTAGCTAAAACTGGTGTATTACTATTCTTTGATCATGTCAGTTGTTTTCTCTTGTGTTGTAGCCTGTGGACAAAGGCCTCAGGCTTAATGGTGCAGAGTGCTCTGTTTCTGAAGCAGCATCAATCTATTATGTTTATTCAGGGATGTACCAGCCAGTTTTCACAAGAATCTCAAAAGCAGCTACTGTGGCTTGCATACAAATGAAACGAAAACTTGATGAATTCAGTAATTCTATTTGTCAATTCGCATGAATTAAGCAAGTGCTTGCGCAGAACTCAATTCAAATATTGGTAGAAACGACACCTGATTCTCTGAAACTAAATAGCTGTTGCTATTGCTTCTAGCTTCTGATTTCTGAACTGACGCTGATGGTTCTCCTTGGCTTGTTCTGCGATCCCCTTGTAGGAGACATGTTCAACAATTCAATTCAGAAATACAAGATTTCTGCAACTAAATGAGGAGCACTAATCACTAGATCTGTAGTACTATCAACAGCAACAAGATTACAAGAGCATATATGACAGCTTAGTTCAAGTTACTGATCAGTGTCTTCCCTGTGCTTGCAAGTTCTAACCTTCTCACTGAAACTGGAGTATTGATATGATATTTCCAGTTCAATGGGAAAGCATAAAAAGAAGGCAACCATGTCACTTAAATTGAACACCCGTGGATTCACATATCGGAGAAAAAAAATTGACCGAGATTGAACATAGCTTAATTAATTCCATTCATGGCGTTAAGTATGAACTTCATATTGTTGCAGTCATGATGACAATGATGTAACATAAGAACAATTTGACACGATGACCGGAACACCTTAATGACATCAACTTGGTAAGAAGAAATCTCCTATGGACTAAAGCAAATAATGGAATTCTTCATTTGAAGCTACTATCATTAGGTGGCTCGTTGGAAGATAGGAGTACAGAGAAGAGCTGGCTATTGTTGTCTGCTACCTGCAAGATCTGCAAATACACGAGTAAAAACTTAGGAGTACAACGAGGATATGACTCAAGATAAATGTACATACAGACAGATCAATAAGTGCCTAAATTAAGTAGAGCTACTACTTCGGTGAGCTCTGACCATTGGCAATAAAAAGGATCATTACAAGTTGAGGAGAATGTTTTGTTTGGTGGTACCATTCAATCCAATAAACATCTTATCTACTACTCAGCAAACCAAAAATGGTGTAACTATGGAATGCTTAAAAATGCATAGGACAAAAAGATGAATTACCTGGTGTGCAGAAGCTCATGTATGGGGAGATAGTGTAAAATCTACCACATTCTGATACCTTGTTCACTCTCTTTGACTTGACCTCGATCATGAAGACACCCAAATTCTGATTACCCACCACCACTGGTGAAATATTAGCATAGGTTTCAGCGGTATTTTAAACTATTAACTCTTTCAGTTTTGAATGCTTAAGTAGTCAACTACGTACCATCCACACTGCTATAATTTGTTGGGAATTTCGTTGCCAATCAGGAAGATCAGTTCAGTAGAGGTGTAGTGGTGTTTCAGATGGCGTTCTTGTTCTTATTTGGAAACGAAAATATATTCTCATTTTTTCCTGGCTACTAGCATCCTGAATTACCAATAAAAATTTCAGTAAGGTAAAAATGTAATTTGATGCGTGATGAAACATTAACCAGCCTAACCTTGGTCTTTGTTCACAAAGGCTTGAGACTTGAGAGTTGAGAAACAGCAGCACATACGAAAAGCCTCCTGTTGAGTCGGCCCATGCATGTCACAGAATCTTGTTCCAACCCAATTAGTATACCAAGCACGAAAGCTGTAACACCGTACTTCTGCCCCAGGAAAGCATTTGATACTCCAATTTTCTTTTTAAAAAAAGAAAAAGAAAATTGTTCACCGTACAATGCAAATGATATAGTCAGTAATTGTTCACCAAGTGTTGTTACAGTGTCCACAAAATCTGGTCTCATACTTCTCCTGAAAATAATTGCGTTCAGAGATTTTTTTCCTTCCCATTAATCCATGTCATCTTCAGTGGTCTTATAGTCTAACAAGTTGGCATCAAATTAAGACGTGCAACCAAACAAATTATTAGGCTATTCATCCCATCCTCCATATTGATCTATCCAGAACAGCCTGCACAATCTTGCAAGGGGAGAAGAGAAGTTTATTTCGTTTCCCAAATGGATACTCTCTTATCTGCGTTTCTAGGAGAGCTCTTTAGTAGATCCTTCTCCTTCTTGATAGACAGATGCTCCTCCAATACGCCGTCCAAGAAGGAGACGATTCAGAGGCTGGAAAGGATGCTGCTCCGGCTTGCCATCACCATTGAAGAAGCCGAGGGGAGGCGCATCACAAACTATGCCATGCTTCATCAGGTCAGCATGATGAGAAATGATATGCACAAAGGCTGCTACGTTCTTGACACCTTCAAATTCCTGAAAATTCATGAGGAGATGAGCAAAGATGATGATGATGAAGTGAGTTACAACACCTTAGCCTTGTCTAAAATCAATTTTTCCAAGCGTGCCAGAGTCCTTACCAGGAGTAGACGACATGGAGACAAGGTAGAGCTCGACCAGATGCTTGACAAACTAGAGACTGTCATGGCTAACTTGGTTGAGTTTGTTATGCTTCTGAACAATTATCCTTCCATGTGTCGCCGACCATATGACACCTTCATGTTCATGGACAAGTGCATGTTTGGGCGTCAAATGGAGATGGAAAGTATTATCAACTTCTTGTTAAATCCAGAATCTCCAAACAGTGATAACATTGGTGTCCTTCCGATCATTGGTCCAGCCAAAGTCGGCAAGACCACACTTGTCGAGCATGTTTGCTATGACGAGAGGGTGTGCAACCATTTCTCACGCATCATATTTCTTACTGAAAGTGATTTTAGAGAGGAAAAAAATTTACTTACACAACGATTAAGGGATGGAAGACTGGTCAGGCATAAACGCAAATCCTCACCATCAGCTTCAAATAGAGGAAGATTGTTAGTTGTTGTCGAGCTAGCTGATGATATCAACCATGATGAATGGACAAGGATGTACTCTTCTACTCGAAGTTGCATTTCAGCTGGAAGTAAAATCATAATCACAAGCCGTTCAGAGAAGATTGCAAAGCTTGGAACAACACAACCTCTTCACATAAAGTTCTTGTCTCGAGAAGCTTACTGGTACTTCTTCAAGGTTCTTGCGTTCGGAAGCTCAAATCCAGAAGAGCACCCCGAGGCAGCATCTGCGTCAATGATGTTATTTAATCGCTACATGAATCAGGAGATGAACAAGAATTTCATTGGAGCATTCATAGAGCTAAGGAACATAGCCAGTGTGATTCAAACATCTGTTTACGAGGGCAGCTGCCTCAGCCTAGGTGAGTGCGCCAGGTTCTGCTCCCGTGAGCACGCTTATCAGCCTCTGCTTACCACAGGTTCAGGTGACTCTGGGCTGAAAAGCAATTTTGTGTTTATTCCTAGGATAAATGAAACTGTGCACTACTACTGTGAGATCTACAACCATTGCCGAGTAGTGCTTGCTCATGATCAAGAGGAGGCTCCCAAATTTAATATACAAGACGTTTTGTTCGGAAGAGTTGCACCCCACGGGATATTTGATCTTGTGTTGTGGAAATCTCAATTGCCTCCCTATTACAACTATATATATAGCAGTGAGATCCATGAGTACAAGCCTATAGCTACCTATGGCATAGAACTCCAACAGAAGAAAAGGAAGATTTAGACCCAGTCACCCAGATGGTTTGCCATGTACAAACTCATTTGTTCACCAAACTCGCGTGTATGATTTCTCACTTTTTTTTGTGTGTTTAAAGAAATCATGGTGTGGAAAGAGGCTGGAGTTTTCAAAATCAAAGTCGATGTAATTTGGTAGCGGTTCGCTGCAATGTGCAGCAATTGGTAGTTGGCTGAGATTGAGCTTGCTCGATCTCAGCTCTCAACAGTTTAATGCCGTGCATGTAATTTGTAACACCCCCTTCCCAAATCTTAATAAAAATAGGTCGGCCTCCTTCGGCCGACCTGACCAAAATAAATCCATCTTTTTTATGTGGTTTCTTTTCATATAACTTTCGCAATAAGGAATTAGATGGAATTCTTCTAACAATAAATTAACGAATAGAACTGAAATGCTCTAATGTCTATGAGAACAACAAGCCACATAGTTTCACAGCAAACTAAATATGTACTGGTTTCATAGCAAATTAAATAGAACAGTGTTATATGTACTTAATAAATTCTTACAAACTCCTTACTAGCAAAATCTCAACTGTTTGATTTAATTAGTTGGAAATTACAAAGATCTAGACTCAATTACAGTGTGACACATTAATGGCTGTAATTTTTTTTGTATGTATATGTTTTCCCAAATAAATATATACATGAACTTAATAGACAAGTGCAGTTTCATGAACAAAAAGGGGTCAATACCTGGGGGCAGGCAGTACCGATTTTTTTATCTTCCAAAAAGAGAATCCGATATAATATATGAAACCAGTCAGTATTTATTGAAGTTCATGGGACAATCACTCTCTTGTTTGGGTCTCAGCACACAAAATATAGGCCTTTGGAATTTCGGTATCAAATGCCCATGTTTCCATTCTTAGTTTGCCGATGTACATCACCCACTGTTCCATACCAATGAATGGACTGGAAAAGGAAAACATAGGCATCATATCTTGGTAACAACATCCTCACTTTGCCCTTAATAAAAATCTTCATTTTTCTTCTTTGTTTTGCGATTGCTGCACTGAGCTCAGTATAATGTACAGTGTACACATGCCACAGGATTCCACCCTCTCGCTCCCATGAAGTTTTCAGGCAGCAGCCACCAACAGCATTCTTGCGCAATCAGCCGGCAGCAGATTGTATCCCTGTGATTACAGTTATAAGTATGTTACTCCATCACGCAACAAATTGGAGTAAAGGTAGTATCACTTTCTGATATCTGCTGGGCTTCTAGCCTTTTTGTTCCTATCATGTTTTCTAAATATATTTAACCAATTTACCAATATAAGCTGCACATTACGAGGACCAAAACAGTAAACCGAACTACTGAACAAATGGCTTCCAAATACAACATAACAGCTCAGATAACTACATAGGTTCGTTGTTCAGCAAAAGAACTGGACAGAGATTCAACATGTCTTCATTTTCCAATGGTCGTGAGAAGCTTAAAAAAAATAACACTTCAAATAAGCTAAAGATATAAAATTTAAAACATATTAATGGAACCAAGAACAATAAATTTTAGTAGCAATTATGATGGGATGCTGAGTTTATTTTTCCATTTGGCAGCTCACTGGGTCACTGTGCACAAGGGGTGATTAGGGCCTGGGGACACGAGATGGGATTCAGGACAGGAACATGATGAGATACCGAGAATGGGTAAACAAGTTGATAAGCTTTGGTCGACTTAAACCTACATATTGAAGCTCCAGATTATGGAACGAACATTGAACAAAACGGTGTTAATTGCTGACCACGCCCTTGCTGGAGTTGAAGAAAAAAAAAGATGCGAGAACTCAATTATCTCTGCAAAACATTTAGCTGGGAAATGTCTAGCAAATCCAAAAGTATTTGTACAACAACAACTTTTAACAACACTCTGTAAACAGAAAAAAAAAGGAATACATCCTGAGTTATAAAACACAGGTTAGATTGGGCACATGTACAACCAGCATCCAGCAATCCTGAAATCAGATGAAGTTATCAGCACTACTGTACATGATTAATCTACAAGCTACAATGTCCATGTTTGCTATCTGCTGCAGTGAAGTGCAGAAATGTAGTTGTACAGATTAAAGATAAACAAAGGCAAGTAGGCAAAAATTTAGTACCTAGAGTGTAGAATCCCCTGTACTGTATGCAAGGCAACCAGATACCCATCGTCGGTCTAGCTTATCTTCCTAGATCAGCCTGATTTCAGCTCGAAATTGAACTAGCCAACATCTGAGACTGATAATGGGGGAAAACTGCCACCCTCCACGACGCCAACCAGAGCAAGTGGTCTGTCAGGAGTACACATGGAGACTAGAATCTTGATATCAATAACCCTGCAGCACCATTCGAAATCCCACGCTTATGAAGAGGTAGAAGAGGATGATGCGGCCATGGCGGCAATCGACGCACTCACTCACTCGCAGTGGAGCGGAAGAAGCGGGGGATTCGGATTTGGTACTTTTTAGCTAGGGTTAGTGGGTTATGGTGGCTTTGGAGGTGGTCGGCGGCGAGCTCTTCTGGCGGGAGGCGGAGGAGAATCTCCTCCTGGAGCTCATCTTCCAACTCCGGCGGCGAGCGCTCACGGCGGCGGCGGCGGCGGATGAATCTCGACGAAACGGCCGGTTTCGCTACCAGTGCTGGTAGCGAACATCTTCATGGGCCTACATTTGGCCCAATTAGAGGCCCATGTTAGTTGGTCTGTAAGTGGATTTCGGTTACTTCCAGCCCAATAATTGGATGGGAATTTACGTGCCCGGGGATTTGGTGGTTAATTGGCCGAACAAGTAGTATAACGCGACTCATTTCATGTAGGACGTGTTGGGCTTCTTTCGGAAGGAGAGCTGATACCTTCGATCACAAAATGGACACAATTTGATTGACAAATGTATAATTCCTTTATTAGAGTAAATAAAATAGTTAATGATTAAAATATGCATCACAAAATGGAATTATTATTTATTTTTTTTGTGACTTATTTTATTATTTGTTATATGTGCATCACAAAATGGAATTATTATTATTTTGTTATCACAAAATGTATTTGATCGTGCATCCCGATCCGATTCCTTTCCTCCGCGCTCCTTTCCGTTACTATGTACAACAGCCCAGGTTGTTTAATCGGCCCAAGCAAAGCCCACGCCGAATCTTGCCGTGATGTATTCATGTTCGCTAGGAGAGAAGGTCATCTGTTGGTTGTTGAGTGCGAACTGTATTGTTACATGCATATGCATGTGTACTCAAATGAGATCGATACATCTATGTTTAGCAGCGATGCTTTGACTAGGAGACACATTTTTTACTTGCCAATATTTTGGTAGGAATTCTTTACCGGCTTATCATGTTTCTCGGTCAAAATCTTAGTCTAAGCTTAAAATTCATGAACATAGACAGCTAGGACAATTTCTTCTCACAAAAAGTTAAGATGAATTCCAAACTAAATTACTCTATCACTAAAATTAAGAACAAAATAATTAATAATAAAAGGAACATGACATGTTTTAGCTAAGTTAGACAAATAAAATTATATAGTTACAAACTTAATTAGTACTCCCTCCGCACATAATTTAAGGTGTAATTTGCACATATTATAGGACTATAAATCTGAGTAGTCATTAATACATAATAGTTTTATAGTATCAGTTTGGTATTTATATGTACCTTATACTAATTATATATGTGTTTTAAAAACCCATTATCGGTGCGATTTGATTTAATATATTCAATTGATTATTAAGCTTCACCCGTTGCAACGCACGGTTTTTTTTTCTAGTTTTTTTAATAAGAGGAATAGTCAAACATCACAAAACAAAAGGCCAAAACATTATCTAATTTGGGACAAAGGGTAGAATGCTGAGAGTGCTTAGATTTTGATTCGGAAATGCTTACACAAAGATGGAATCTGTATCTCTCAGTTTACGTGTCCATTACACTCTGCTCTGGTCTGCAGTGCTGTCTGTCGATAATGTTCTTTTTGTTTGTGACGCACCTACCTTTGACCAACTTCTTGCCTTCACCGAAAACCACTAATTCAGAATTTTTCTTCCCCCATCAGTCTCTGCAATTTTAATTTATCTGATCTTCTAGTCAAATAATCTGAAATTGACGCTGTGCCACCAAACAAACTAGAGCACCTGGCATGACATGATTGTCCATCCATTCTCGTTTAAAGAGTATATATGTATACACGATATATGACTCGCATTCAGTACTGTCTGCACCAACCTCTTGCAAGTTGCAACAGAGAAAAAAAAACTTATTTCATCTCCCAAATGGACATTCTCTTCTCTGCAATCCTAGGAGAGCTCGCTAGTAGATCCCTGTCCTTGTTGATAGATAGATGCTCCTCCAAGCTGATGCCGTCGTCCATGGAGGAGAAGATTCAGAGACTGCAGAGGATGCTGCTCCGGCTTGCCGTCATCGTTGAAGAAGCCGAGGGGAGGCGCATCACAAACTATGCCATGCTTCGTAAGCTCAACATGCTAAGGCAAGATATGCACAAAGGCTACTATCTTCTTGACACCTTCAGACTCCAGCAAACTCATGAGGATGATGACAACAAAGTGAGTCACAACACCTTAGCTTTGTCCAATTTCAATTTTACCAAACGTGCTCGAGTCTCTATTGGGAGTAGACGATATGGAGATAAGGGAGAGCTCGACCAGATGATTGACAAACTAGAGATATCCATGGATGATGACATGGTTGAGTTTGTTCTGCTTCTCAACAATTACCCTTCCATGCATCGTCAGCCATACACTACCTACATGTTCATGGAAAAGTGTATGTTTGGGCGTCAAATGGAGATGGAAAATTTTATCAAGTTCTTGTTACAACCAGAATTTCCAAATAGTGATAACCTTGGTGTCCTGCCGATCATTGGTCCAGCCAAAGTTGGCAAGAGCACACTTGTCGCGCATGTTTGTTATGATGAGAGGGTGTGCAACCACTTCTCACGTATCATCTTTCTTAGTGACAGCGATTTCAGAGAGGAAAAAACTTTGCTTACACAACGATTAAGGGATGGAGGAAGATTGTTAGTTGTTGTTGAGTTAGCTGATGATGTCGGCCATGATGAATGGACAAGGATGTACTCTTCCTGTCGAAGTTGCATTTCAGCTGGAAGTAAAATCATAATCACAAGCCGGTCAGAGAAGATTGCAAAGCTTGGAACAACACATCCTCTTCACATAAAGTTCTTGTCTCGAGAAGCTTACTGGTACTTCTTCAAGGTTCTTGCGTTTGGAAGCTCGAATCCTGAAGATCACCCCAAGGCTGCATCCGCAGCAATGATGATATTTAATAGCTACTTTGATATGGAGTGGTACATGAATTTCGCTGGACCATTCCTAGAGCTAAGCAACCTGGCTGGCTTGGTACAAACATCTCTTTACCAGGGCAGCTGCCTCAGCCTACGTGAGCGTGTCAAGCTCTGTTTAACTAAACATGCCAGGGACAAGGTAACGAACAAGTATCTAATTACTGCAGGTTCAGGTGACTCTAGGCTGAAGAGCAATTGCATATTTATTCCTAGGATAAATGAGACTGTGCACTACTACTGTGAGATCTATGATCATTGTCGTGTAGGGCTTGCTCATGATCAAGAAGAGGCTCCTGAATTTGATATGCAAGATGTTTTGTCCGAAAGAGTTGCTCCTCATGGGAGATTTGATGTTGTAATGTGGAGATCTCACTTGCCTCCCTATTACAGCTACATATATAGCTGTGAGATCCATGAGTATAGGCCTGTAACTAACTGCACAACGGAGCTCCGACAGAAGAAGAGGAAGATTTAGATCCAACAGGATAGTTTGCCATGTATAAATTCCATATGTTCACTAGACTCCTATGTATTAGTATCCACTAAATCCATCCTTTTCTTATGTGGTTGCTTTTCATAAAAAAAAAATACAGTAAGGAATCAAATGGAACCTAATTTTCTGTCAAAAAATTAGTCATAGAATTGACATGCTGTAATACAAATCGACGAGAACAGACAAGTCTCAGAGTTTCATAGGCTCATAGAAGGCTTGTTTGGTTGCTGCTCTGAGCACCAAGCCTGAGATGTGCCTGTGAAAGAAAATATGCTATGATACTTGCCTGACCAGGCAAACTCGATACTTGTTGTTTGGTTGGAGACCAGGCATGCCTGAGATAAAACTTGTCCACATTTGATTGTGACAACTGATAGCAATGAGAGATTGAATGGAGCATAGCGTAGTCCTGCATGCGCCTGACTCAGGCGAGCAATTTCGGTGGCCTAAGCCTGGGCTTGTTGCCTGAGTGTGGAAGGTTTTCAGGGTAGTAACCAAACAAGTAGTTGGAGTGCTCAGGGAGACTTCAGGCCAGGCAACTTCTCATCAGGACAGCAACCAATCACACCCTAAATGTGCCTTGATCGGCCTGATTTTAGCTCGACCGCGAACTTTCCCGACATCTGAGCCAGGTCATGTTAATTGGGCTCGTAGCCTGCATGTAAGCCCATTTTGGTCGACACGAATCGTCATATTGGACCTCTCTAGCCCTGGGCCGAATAAGTATGTTCCACGCACATGTCATACTCCATAATTTATGATGAGCTAACCAATGTATGGCGAGCTAACAAACGTCAAATAAAAAAAATCCGGAGTGTGTACGTTTTATAGACTTTTCCTATAGGGCTTGATGGACTTGGAGGAAAAACAAAAAAATTGGATTCAAAGGATTAATTCCTATAAATGTCGTTCGTTTTGTAGGATTGTGGGTATAAAAAACCAAATAAAATTTTCCTTTTATATAAGATGTAGAGAGAAAATATAGTAAATTTTCCATCCACTTCAACTTCATGGATAAATTTCTATAGAGTGTGTGTGCATGCATCCATATTCCCTCACTTTTCCTATTTTTATGGGTTAAAATTCCTCCAAACCGAATACGCCCTGAAAGAATCCTTTGTACAATTTTGACAATGTAATTTTTAATATACTCCATAATTTTATTGCATGATCATACTTCATAGGTTCGATCACAAACGCTGTGTACATGTCACTGTCACGTTTAATGCATCAACCAACAAACTGAAAAAAAATCCGAATTAAAAAAGCTTAAATAGGCAAGAAATGAAGAAAAGTTCGATCTTGCTCTGGCACGTACAATTACTAGAAACTCTTTGCATAATTTCAAACAAAGCAAATAAAAAAGTCCTTAATTACTCCCCAAGGGCAAATGCAGTGGCATCAAAGCTTTTGGAGAAAGCACGTCCTGTCTTGAAGGTGACATTCTCCGGCGAGGCCTCGTCGACATAGACTTCGGCGATGGTGACCAAGAGCAGCATTTCCTTGGCCTTCACGCCGGTGATGTTCTTCAGCTTCCCCTTCTCGACGAATGCCGTGACCTCATTGGCGTAAGAGACAGTCTGTTTGATCGTCTTGAATGTGTGCTGGTTCTTCTTCTTCTGCACCAGCCACATGAATCCAGTCTCCTTGTTGTACCCAAATTCATCGATGTCCTCCAATGACAAGATGCCATTGGGGAGGCCGAGATTTCCCAGCATTTCGATGGATTTCTTCCTGCAAATGTCGTCGCCGTGGATGACCTCGGCGCCGGCGCGGTTGATCTCGATCTGTGACGCCATTAATTGGATGGGTAATTTTTCAGGCAAAAGAGAAGTTTTGGTTTGGAAATATGGTGTGATTGTTCTTGGAAGATGAGATGATTTATATAGAGTTCTGAAGTGTTTACTTTCATGTTGATTCTGATGAAGATCTGTGCAGCTTGCAGATATTGTGATATCCCTGTGATATTGGGATTGGAGTATATCCTAAGGTAATAAAATACTTAAAGTCGATGCCTTTATAATAGTAGTGCTACTTAAGTATTAATATTATCAATATATACTAGTTTAGTAAGTCGCGCATTCGCGCGACTATAACCTTCTTCTCTACATTAAATATGTTTACATGCTACCGCTGCTTATAGTAATTTAGAATAGACATGCAATAACTTCAGCGGCAACATAACAAATTTATTCTTATTTGTAATTAATGATATAACCAAAAAAAAATTATATATGTGTTATTTATAGTAATTTTATAAATATGCTTGTAATTTGAGATGCCAGCTCTTCATTTGGCTTAACAAACCAATGAGTGCAATGGCTAATTTGAAGGTTTCTAATCATCCTCGACATAGTTGGCTCACCCTCTCTATCCGCACGACTGTAGTTACCCACTTCGTTTCTGGTTGAGCTATCACCTTGACGCCATCTCCACGGTTGCATGACCATAGACCATATCTTATATATTCTATTCTTATCCTCCGATTTTGGTAAAATAATTTTGTCTTACATACTCGAATAGGCTTAGAGGACATTTTTATGGAACTCCTAGGTAGGTCTGTTATAAATAAATACTACTCCCTCCGTCTCAAAATATAACTACTTGAACAATTCAAATTTATCTTAAAATACAACTACTTCTACACCTTCCTACTACATCTCCACCAATCACAACCATCATCCATTTAATTTTCCCACCTACCTTCTCTTCTCAACCAATCACAATACTTCATTCTCTCAACCTTAATCTCCTAAAAAAAGGGCATAAGTGTCTATATTTTGAGACGGAGAGAGTATCATGATAAGAATTGATTTACTATTCTTCAACTTTTGAAAATTCCAGTAAAAAATTATAGACTTCTTCCAAATAAAATCATATAATTTCACTATATGCATGCCACCTTTCGAAACTTTTTGTATTATGCATGCTACACTATTTCGTGTACTATGTGAATGTTGTGGTTGGAAGAAATAAACTATGTATATGTTAAAGCATTTTTACCAATGTCAATGGAAATTTTGATTATAAGTGTTTTTTTAAAAATATTTTTTTATCTATATACATATTAGAGATTCATAATTTATTACAAGTAGTTGTACTTAGGTGTCAGCTTAAATTTATATCTTTAGCATGTACCCAATTAATTGATATAAATTAAATCAATCACATGGACACACATCGTGCACATATACACAACGTCCAGTTCTTTTAGGGCCTAGAATATTCTTACAACTAAATCTACAGAAGTTTAGGAATTATAACTTGTAATATCGAAAGCTCCCATGGTTCTCCCAACAGGACATAACCGCATCGAAATTTTGAATTTAAAACTGAGTTTTGGAGGTGATTCTTGGGATTTTCTATCATTGTTTTCTTTCTAGGATTGTCTTTTAATCCACAAATAAAACATCTACTAAAGTTTTATTAGGAAATTATTTTTTAAAACTATGAACATGCTTTTTGTGCATTTTGGCCTTTTAGGAGGTCCTAAATTTGAAGAATTAATTATATATTTAGGCTGAGATTCAGTTTATAAACTACAATTTGCTATAGGACTAAACTGCAAAAAGATAATCACACGTCCACATCTATCTCCAGTCGCTGTTTTCTTTTTTTTTTTGGGTTCTATTTTACCGTATAGTGGGAGCACTGCCTGGGCTGGGACGCTGGGAGACGGCGAGACGCTGGAAGCCTGGAATCATCTGGATTGTTTTCATCCGACGGGTAAGATTCATTCTTCTACTAAATCTAATGGCTATTAATCAATATATGACGTGGCTAATTCCTGTCACATCTTGAGGTTCTCTTTTCACTTAGGTAGATCAACAACTACAAACGAGTATGATCAACTATATTGATCAAAATACCATCGTGTATCAGCAAAGGTATCCTGAAGATTTCAACAGCTTGAGACGACCATCTGTTGTGATGGTCAGTTGATCACGAGGAGATTGTTCAGATACTCTCTGCTCTGAAAAGCTCTAGCTGTTGCAACCAAAATATGAATTGTAAGCTGCAGCTTCTAGCTTTGCAATGTTGATTGATAATCAAGAGCTCACTTGTGTCAACAGAACTGCCTGCCCGCAGACTTTGACAGATGTACACAGCCGCTCCAAAATTCGACAGGGGTTTTATTGAGGCCAGAAATTCAGACTGATTTTGCATACCAATTTAAATAGTAACATTTTTTACGCTAATCCTTTGTGAGGCCTCACCCAGATTTACCTGAAAAACAACGCTGTGTTGGGGTTGGAGAACTGGTCGCTGAAAAACAGAGTTTAAAATTCCGAACCCCTTTTGGGATCTATTTATGTAGTTTGACCAGTTCCTGTACGGCCCATTCTCAGTCGAGAAACTTTCAGTTTGTTAGTACTGAGTAGCAAGAAATCATAACAAATTATCAAGCGAATGTGCTAAATCCATTCAATGTTTTCAGAAAAGATATATGAACATAACATAGAGCAGAAAAGTAACCCATAGCATTGGCAGCTTCAATCAACAATAGAAAGCAAAGTGCTCTGCTATTAATGAGATTCGATCTTGCTCTCTGCTGCAATAATATGCAGCGACTTCAACTGACAAACTAAAGCCATGGAGTTCCTCATAGAAAGCTTGTATCTGCTATATATTTAAGAACTCATATTCATACCTTGACGAGTAATGCAGTCAAATTTCTTTTTAGAACAACACGTGCCAACAATCTCAATTCCATCATTAACTGAGACCGTCACGGCAGTTTGAAGTGCAGCAACTGTACTCATTGCATAGTTTGTGTTCATGAGTTCTTGAAGTTAATATATCAGTTTCAAGTAGGCTTCCTGGATAGAGTATTGCCTCAAAAAAAGAAGAAATGTCAGCCTTAAACATGTACCATGGGGAAAGATCATAAGCTGTCAAAATGAGAAGAAACAAACTGTTCACTGTATGATTCATCCCTTTTTACTTGCATTACAAACTGCATTAAACATAACTGATCTTTGAGCATGATCACATATCTCATCCCCATCTCAAAGGATAAATGAAAAATGAACACAACAGAATCTGCTCAGAAAGTTCAGAGCAGATGAAGAAGACATGGTTATCAACCTGGCACAAAGAACAGCAGAACCAATGTTCATTAGCCAAGTTGAAAATTATTCCTGGTTACTGACATATTGCACACTAGTCAATCAAGGCATACAATTTTTTAACCGTGCCAGTGTTCATTAACCAAGTTGACTAAAGTCTTGTGCAAAACAGTGGTTCTTTTATACCGGAACAAATACAGGAATATACTCATATATGTTTGCAATACAAAAGAGATAACAGTACATGGTGATGTAAGATAGTGGATTTAAGCCTTTTACATAGTAAGACTACCGCTTTGCACCGTCTCTACATTACAGTAGCTGACTGACTCCTTAAGCCTTACTCACCAAGTGCGAAAGCAGCAGCATCAAAGGTGTCAGTCAGCCCAGTTCCTGTCTTGAAGGTGACCTTCTCCGGTGAGGCCTCGGTGACATAGACCTCGATGACACTGAGCCAAATCAGCAGCTCCTTGGCCTTCACACCGGTGATCTTCTTCAGCTTCCCCTTCTCCACGAACGCCGTGACCTCATTGGCATAGGAGACAGTCTGCTTGATCTTCTTGAAGGTGTGCTGGTTCTTCTTCTTCTGCACCAGCCACATGAATCCTGTCTCCTTGTTGTACCCAAGCTCCTCTATATCCTCCAATCGCAGGAAACCTTTAGGGAGGCCCAGCTCTTCCAGCAGCCCAATGGTCTTCTTCCTGCATATGTCATCTCCGGTGACGATCTCCGCGCCAGAGCGGTGGCTCTCAATTTGTGATGCCATTGGATATTTGGATATGTAGTTCCAGGCAAAGAAGTTTTGGTCTGGAAATGTGTGTCCAAATGGGTTGATGGGAGATTGTTGATGATGGAAGATGAGATATGGGGTTCTGTTTTTATAGAGTTCTGAAGATTTGTCTGCTTGTTCATTCTGATAAAGATCTGTGGCTCTGTGCAGACTGCAGAGGAAAAGGTTATAGTTTTGGACTCCAACTCGTGAAGAACAAAGCCTTGAGGGACGACTCAATTGAACACCTGTCTTTTCTGACCATGCAGTTGATAATTGCAAGTTAATTCTGACGCACAAAATCCCTGACCAAGTCCACTAATGATGTACTCTTCATCAGCATCCCATCAAGCAATACAATATAGAGTTGGATGTATGCTGGCTAGCCAGCCAAGGATGACTCTTTATTTATTAATTTTTGCGAGGAGCCAGAGATGACTTATCTGACCAATTAATTAGAGCACTGCTTAATCGTGATCAGTAGTTCAGTACTAGACACTAGTACCATATCACCAAGCACCGGAATTTTTCTTAGAAATTTTCCCTACTATTTTTAAAAGATAATTGCGAAAATAGAGGCCTAACGAAAATTGCAAAATTAGTACTCTGTCATACGCCCAGGGATCGATAGGAAACTTTTCGAATTGCCAAATTTCGATTGGCCCGGTAATGGCGGCAATCGAGAGCCCACCAGTAGTTGGGCCGATCGACGCCCTGTGGGGAGAGATCAGAGAAGGGACTAGGGAGAGCCGGCGGCAGTAGTGGGGATGAAGCAGGGGGCGGAGAAGCTCTTACTGATTATTGTTGTGGATCCACTGTCATTGTACAGTATACTGAAATGGTATTCATCAATGCTCCATCGTCACAATGTGGATCTGCTTTCTTTTTTTTTTTAAAGTTTGTGCCAGGTGGCGGTGCGACATGGCATGTCAACGACAATGACACTACACTACAGACCACACGACGACGGTGATGACGATGGCTTCTCTAAAGTAAAAGCCAAATTAATTCCATTATGTAAAAAATATTTATAACAAGAAGTTAAAACACTCACAGGTAGTGAATCAACCATGCACATGTAATCTTATTCTGTTTTTTTTTAAAAAAAAATTACCTGCACAATATTACCTGCTCACAAAGTTTAGAGGATGAAAAAACACGGTTATAAAACACGGCAAAGCAAAACCTTTCCATAGACCTTTAAACAATTTAAGCTGCAAGTTGAAACTTACTCCAAGTCAGTGACAATGTGCACGTGTCTCTGCCTGTGTTTTTCACAAGTCAGTGGAAAGGAGACCTGTGGTATCAAGCTTACAGTTTCACAAAGTGCTCTGTTCCAGTCTTCCATAACTGTTCCTTAACATACTTGACTCAGGTCTTATGCAAAACAGTATTAAAAAAAAAGAAGCAAATTCAGGAATATACTCAATATGTATTTGTAATACAAAAGAAATAACAGTACATGGTGATGGCCATGTAAGATAGTGGCTTAAAGCCTTTTACATACCCCTTTCAAAAAAGCCTTTTACATAGTAATTAAGATCATGGGCTTGCTGTGTCTTGCATTATTTCTTTATTACAGTAACTGATCCCTTTATCCTTACTCACCAAGCGCGAAGGCAGCAGCATCAAAGGTGTCAGTCAGTCCAGTTCCAGTTTTGAAGGTGACCTTCTCCGGCGAGGCCTCGGTGACATACACCTCAACGACACTGAGCCAAATCAGTAGCTCCTTGGCCTTCACGCCGGTGATATTCTTCAGCTTCCCCTTCTCCACAAACGCAGTGACCTCATTGGCATATGATACAGTCTCCTTGACCTTCTTGAAGGTGTGCTGGTTCTTCTTCTTCTGCACCAGCCACATGAATCCAGTCTCCTTGTTGTACCCAAATTCCTCAATGTCCTCCAATGGCAGGAATCCATTGGGGAGGCCGAGTTCTTCTAGAAGCTCAATGGATTTCTTCCTGCAGATGTCATCTCCGGTGACGATCGCCGCGCCGGCGCGGTGGCTCTCGATCTGTGATGCCATTGGATATGTGGTTTCTGGCAAAGAAGTTTTGGTTTGGAGATGTGTTGTGTGCAAATGGGTTGAGATATTGTTGTGATAAGATGTTGGGGTTCTGTTTATATAGTGTTCTGAAGACATGTATGCTTGTTCATTCAATAAAGGTGTGCAAGCTGAAGAAGCAAGCGAAAGCTATGAATTACGATCGGTTTCCAACTCGTGAAGCACAAATTCTTGAGTCAAGACAGGACTGCACAGACTTTTTCTGACCATGCGATGCATATCAACTCTAACAACTCTAACGCACAAAGTTCCTGACCAATTTCATTGATGCGTACAGTTCTTCTGTTCTTCAGCACCTCACCATGCAATGTTACGATACGGTTTTGGTTTTAGATGTATGCTGGCCAGCCGGCCAGGAGTGACCTATATTATTTGTTATTTTCAACATTTTGGGACGAGGCAGGGATGACTTATCTGACCAATTAGAACTGGTCCGGTCCAATTCGCTGGGCTCATGATCTACTAGCACAGTTCTCCAGTTCTCCGAAATCAAGTTAAAATTTACGTTTCACACTCATATAACTTCAGCCCATGTAATTTATCACATATTACAGGTCAGTAAAGTACACTCACTTTACTAGTACGAATTGATACAATATCAGGAGAGATTTTTCAGAAACCTGCTAAGTTTAACTCGTCCAAGTCCCATCTGTTGGTTGACAAGTACACTAATCTAATCTCAACTGGAAACTGGAAAGAGAACAATACCATAGATTACGGCGCTTCAGATTCAGCAACGGTAAAAACACAGTGAAACTGAAAGCGAGTCAAAGTAATGAAAATGAACAGATGTAATTACGACGAGATCTGGCTATATTCAGTTCACTCCCAATATTGTAAAAGTAACCCACCTTTATAGTTCCATTTAAGCTTTGATTCTCTCCTCAGAGAGCTTTTTTTTTTTTTGCCGGGTCGGCCGAAGGAGGCTGACCGAATTTTTCTCCTCAGAGAGCTCCCATCTTCCCTAGCGAACTCTGAATTTCTTATCAATCTCCATGGCATAAATATATCAGATGAACCATGGCCGTTCTTCATTCATAGGGACATAGCAAACACTATTAGTAGATATTATACTACCAGCTAACCAGAACAGACTGCCGATTGTGCTAGTTCGTTCAAGAACAGATACCGTGTTACACCAAACTGTTAGTAACTTACACCGGTAAGTCATATTATTTCATTGTGATGCCAGGATACGTGCTATATCTTCAGAAAAGGCTATGTAGAAAAAAGTAGAGCCCAATGTCAAGACCATGGCATTGGCAACTTCAATCAGCAACACAAGACAGTGCTCTGCTTTCTATTCGTTTCGATCTTACTCTGATGTAATCATACATAGTAACTTCAAATGACAGAATAATGGCATAAAATCCTTCATGGCAGACTTGTCTCTGCAATAATCAATAAGATCAAATTCACACCTCGATGAGTCATGCAATCAAATCCTTTTAGAATAACACGGGTGAAAACCCCAGGCCCATTACAACAGCTCAAGTTTCACTAATCACCAACGTAAGAGCAAAAAGAAAGATTCAATATAACAGTTCCAAGTGGGCTTCATGATCATGGATTGATTATCATCTCAAATGAGAAGAATGCAAATCTGAATGATAGATTGTAGCAGTTAAATGAGAAGAAATCACTGTTCACTGTGTGAGTCATCCTTTCTCAGTAATCAGACATCTTAACTGAGCATGATCGCCTATTCTCTTCTTAATTCAACTCCCCATCTGAAAGGATAAAAAAACTTCAACGGACTAATTCACTAGCAGCATAATGGATGGGTCACTGCATTCCAGCTGTTTGAGCCCCCCTAGCAAGATCTGCAAAATATGCAAAGTATAGAAGTTACAACCATGTAATAGCTCTTACTGCAACATTAACACCCAAATGATGGATACAATTTTAGAGAGAGGCATTTTCTTAAAATGTACACTGCAGACTGACAGTATAATAGAACAAGAATTCTCTAGCAATTTAGCTGATTTCAGGAAAACTCTGCAGCATCTCGAACCAATCTAAAATAAGGTGAGAACAACAGAGTTCTATGTGATATTGAACTTTCATGGACTCAATGTTCATCAGCACACATCACATATATGAAAAAATGTCAATCAATACATTTCAAGTCACTAAGTGGAAAAAAATCATTCAGTCAGATGTCCATAATGGCGTAATTATATACTTCAACGCTGCTCGCTGAAATAATGCCTGGTCTATATTTTTTAAATTACAACTAACTCTGAATTATCGAAATTAGAACTAAGAGAAAGCTGTATGTGATCTGGGCTAGTAGTACCTGAAGTGTAAAAGCTCATGTAGGGAATGACAGCATAGTAGGGCTTCCTGTCTCCAATCTTCTTCACTTGGTCTGATCCGAGCTCAATTGCAATCACATCATAATCTGACAACATGAAAATGGTTTGCGTATCTTCTATGCAACCAGCCAGATGAAGTGCGGACGAGGGGTTAACACCAGGAATCAGCGTGCCAAACTGAATAACTGTACCCATTCTCCAATTCCATCATCATCCTCATACCACGACCACAGCACAAGGCCTGAATTTTCCATACTAGCATATCCCAGTCGCTGTCATCGCTCTGCCCCCTTCGAAACCTTCCCCCTCAATCGGCGCATCGATATCCCAAAGCTCATGCCAATCAATGTCATACCCAAGAATTTTCAACCCATTCTCACAATTGAAGTAGACCGCGTCTCCGATGAGCAGGCTAGGCAACATCTCCACACAGGAATTGATCACAATGAAAGCCTGCGAGCTCCACTGTCCAGTCTCTGACGAGTATACACACGCCCATGAGTCATCCTGGTCATAATCTCCAGTGCCCACGAAGACGACGAGGAAAGGGTGTTGGTGGCAATCGATTGAAGCGCATAGCACTGCTCCGGCGCAGGATGAGTGTGGATGAGGGGGAAGGGGGAAGCGATGCTGGTCGCCGGTGATTGGGTCCCAGATCATGAGCTCCATGGGGCTGAAGTTGTGGATGAGGACACGGCCGTGGCGGGAGTCGAGCGCCCACAAGCTGCGGCGGGGATCGATGGGCGGTGGGGAGAGCGGCGAGGCGGCGGTGGTGGTGGGGATGAAACGGGGGATTGGGGAGTTTTTGTGGCGGTCGACGTTGTGGATGAAGCCTAGCATGGGAGGTGTTCGATGAAATGCGCGGTAGCGGCGGAGGAAGGCCGGGTCGGTGAGGAGGAGGCGCCATGGCTTGCAGACGAGGGAGGCGCGGGCTCGTCCGGAGGGATGCGGAGGAGGATCTCGGCGGTGAGGTCTTCGATCAACTCCGGCGCCGGCGCCGCCATGGGGGACGCGGATCGCTCGCCGTCGATCGCCAGGGTTTGGGTGGAGACGAGTCACTGTCAAGTTGGGCCCACGAGGCAGTGAGGGGGTGAGACTCGCGGATTCACTGCCGGTGGGACACTGTGGCTTGACGGGATTCACTGCCAAGTAGGGCCCACGAGGCAGTGAGAGGGAGAATTCTCTTTTTTTCCTCCGTTCGTTTTTTTAACACTGTATATGACATCGTTGACCTTATTAAAAAATTAACTAAATATTTAAAAATATAAATCATGTTTAAAATATCTTCAATAAAAAACCAACTCATAACATAATAAATGATATTTGCATACATTTTTTTAATAAAACGAATGGTGTGGGTAAAAGTCAACGATGTCATATATATATATATATATAATGCTAGTGTATGTTGCCCAGACCATCTCCATGCAGGTAGGGACCTTTATATTTTCCTTGCTCTTTTCTACATTGGCATGGGGCCCACACCATTACTCATGCATGGCACCTACCAAAGAAATTAGACGCCTGGATGTGGGGTACTGGGGCTCGTTCCTAGAAAAAAGGAGCACTTGCATGATACTCATTAGTTCTAAGTTAAACTAGTAAATCCATTATTAAATATCTCTCCCCACTGGCTCTCTAATGGCAATGCAACATATTTAATGCCCGGTTTTTAGGAGCATTTGATTAAATCATGTCACACATGAATCAGTGAGTTATCCTAGTAATTTAGTACATATTGATTGCCCTTAATTTTGTTTCAAAGTTTTTTTTACTGCAGGTTTCACTGTATTTACTAATCGAAGTAATTTGCTTAAATGACACGTTAAATCCATTAATTGATACCTTGCTGTTTATTTCTTTCAAACTTTATTTGAACCGAAGGTTTCATTGTATCTACGAAGCCAATTGATTTGATAGAATAACACAGTAAAGCCCTTAAAACAATTATAAATATAGTAAATCAGGGAGGCACATAGTAAAATGCTAAAAGTAAACATTTTCATTGTATTTACGACACCAATTAAATTGTTTAAATGACACGGTAAATATATTAAAATAGGGATCGTGAATACGTGACATGATTATTCATGCACGTTCACGTACGGGAACAGACTGACCTGATCAATGTGCATGCATCTAATTTGTTAGAAGAAATAAACTAATTAGTGGGACCAACAGGAAAGATGAAGACTACACATAAATCGTCACTCCAACATACAACGTCAATCAAGATGGGCCCACATGAAATCCGGGATTTACAGATGGATACATTGATCATGATCAATAGAGCGGGACCCACACATATCTGGTTGCGATGGGAAAATCAGGAATTTCGGGGATCCCTGACAAGGCTTGCGCAACGGGCACAGACGCTACGCCCTGGCGTCATTCCCCGCGCGCGCGCGT
>CM002485.1:1002704-1054450 GCA_000325765.3 Leersia perrieri
AGAGCAGGCCACACGCACCAGCAAACACATGGGCTCTAATCTCATTAGGAAACCAACGTAATCAATGGCTCACCTAATTTACTTACCTAATTAATATAGACAATCTAATTAAGGAATGGATATGATGTGTAATATAGCACGTTAGCCACTTATTCTAAAAACTATATGGTATTTATTTTCTAATTTTTATTGGCTGCTTTATATGGGGAGCAATTTTCTCCGTTGACCAAGAAGGTGCCATTCATATTTTGAAATCAGATCAGTTGTATTTTTACGAAACATTTTTTACAACATTGTTATAATATGTAAAATTACAAGTTTAGTTTGTACTTTCATTCACATATGATTAAAAAGTGTAGTTTTACTATCGTTGCAAAATATAATTTCTCATACCCAGTAAAGTTACTACCATTGTAATACTGAAGTAATTTTTTACTTTTACAATTCTTGCAATTTGTAGATGCCGTTGGTTCTAATTAATCCTGACCATCCAGAAATTTAGATGCCTATAATTAAGACATTCTAAATTTTAGATGTTGTTAGTTCTAATTGATCCCGATGCATATCCAATGCATAATTATACAGAAATTTACCATGTATGAAATCTTCAACTATGGAATTATATCGCTAATTACTTCTAATCGGGGGTGGGTGTCATGCGGACGCATGCATTAAAAAAAAGTAAATAATTACATCTTGTAAGTAAAATTACAATGTGTAATTATTTACTTTAAATCATATCAGATTATTTCACACAGTAATAAATTTATAATTGTCTTTTTGCAATAAAGTTTTCAACGATGCTATTTAATAATAAGTAAAATTACAAGGTGTAATATTTACTTTCAATCAGATCATTTTACAATATAACTTGTACAATACTGTAGTTTTACGATACCGGTTGTTACAATATAGTAAACTGATCCTACAGAATCATGAACGATATTAATGCATTAATCCATGCACCACACGCCATGCAACGCAATTAGTGGGGGTGAGAACGTATTAAAAAGAGATTAATGCATTCAAATATTTTATTTTGAAACGTTGCTTGCTATACTGTACCATTTACATCTAGCTAGTAGCAAATTTTGACATTCCTTATCTAAATAGTTACAATTGCTATAGTCTGACATGTGGGCGGACAGTTTGCTGTCATATATTGACACGTTATGCATGGAAAGAAATATTTAATGCATGGTATTAACAGTAAATCAATGCAGAGCATTGTTACATGGCCACAACTCACGCGTTTGCACTTGTTACGATACTACGTGGCAGCAGTACATGGGTGAGTGCAGTGCACACGGCTGCTGTATCCGACCATAGAATAGAATAGATAGTCCGTGTGTGTATATATATATAAACAGAGGGAGTAAAAATAAAGAGTAAGAAGTATCACTCTTTGTTTTTAAAAAGAGAAGTCTCCCTCTTATATGATCTCCAATTCAAGCATTATGGTATTCGCCCAAAAACTAAACGAAAGTTAAGCAGATATACTACGTAGATATTAGTAATTAGTAATAGGGCGAAAGGAATACTATAGTTGTCTGACGAGTTCCTACAGCACAATTCAATTGAAATATCCATTACTTTTCAAAATAAATTTTTTAATTACTTTTCAATTGATTTTTATTACTTTCAACTTTAAGTTTTTGACAACTATCAATAAAACTTTTTATAATATTACATCAAAATTTTCAATCTTCAGCCACATTTCAAACTGAAATCGTTGCTGTTAATACCGATTGTTGCATCGATCGGTTGCCAAATAGCCTTCTCTGTTATAGTGAGAGTATTGATGAACAGTGTAACACAATAGAACCTGCTCACAAATTCAGAGAAGATGAACACACCGTTACAAAACGTGGCACACCTGGCACCTTAAACTCTCGGAACCAATAGAACTTTGAACATTAGTTACAAGTTAGTGACAATGTGCTATTCTCTGCCTGTCTTTTTTTTTAAGAAAAAAGAAGCAGTTTTATAAGTGCCATGTTGCAGCAGTATTCCTTAACCAACTTGACTTTTTTAGACAAGAACAAAAATAGGATATACTTATGTGTTTGTTTTACAAATGATATAACAATAAATGGTGACGGTAATGTAAGACAGTACTAGCTTTAAGTCTTTAAAAAGTAAGATTACAGGACTGGCAGTCTTGCAACATTCTAGCTTATTGTAGCTGACTGACTGACTGACTCCTTAAGCCTTACTCCCCGAGCGCGAAAGCGGCAGCATCAAAGGTGTCAGTAATCCCAGTTCCAGTCTTGAAGGTGACCTTCTCCGGCGAGGCCTCGGTGACATAGACCTCGACGACACTGAGCCAAATCAGCAGCTCCTTGGCCTTCACGCCGGTTATCTTCTTCAGCTTCCCCTTCTCCACGAACGCCGTGACCTCAGTGGCGTAGGAGACAGTCTCCTTGATCTTCTTGAAGGTGTGCTGGTTCTTCTTCTTCTGCACCAGCCACATGAATCCCGTCTCCCTGTTGAACCCAAACTCCTGAATGTCCTCCAATGGCAGGAAGCCCTTGGGGAGACCAAGTTCTTCCAGCAGCCCAATGGTCTTCTTCCTGCATATGTCGTCTCCATTGACGATCTCAGCACCAGAGCGGTGGCTCTCAATTTGTGATGCCATTGGCTCAGCGATGAATATTTCTGGCTCGATTGGTAAAGCAATAGACTGAAGGTTGGCTTTAGTTTGCAAGTTGTGATGAGCTTGCTGTGATGAAGATGAGATTCATCATGTCCAGCTTATATAGATGCTCGGAGAGCCCAGCCACTGATGTGTTAATTCTGAATGAGACAGGAGGTTGCTTTCAAACTGGCAAATAACAAAGTCGTGCAGAAATGACTTTGCTCACCAGCCTTCTTTGACCATGCATTATGACACAAAGACCTGCCTGATCAAGCCAATCGTTCTTTCAAAAAAGACTGACCAAGTCAATCCAAGCCTGCAAATGAAATAAAAAGAAACAGATTTGAGTCAGTTGTCATGGCACACATAGTAGGATCGGTTAGCCGCACACCATGGTGAAACCAATATGCTAGTTCGTTGGCCAGATATGACTAGCTTGACCAATATTGAACGACATGTACATTGCAGCTAGCAGGTCAGTTCAGGTCCAGTATGTTAGGCTCACAAGCTGTATTTATCACTATCGAATTATCGATTGTCTCACTGAAACTGAGTCAGATGTTACACACTTTCTCCGTCGAATCGTAGCAGTACATCAAAGTAATAAGTATATATGTACGCTACTTAAATAGTACTTTCTCCGTTTGCTCGTTAATTTTTTTAATGTATGCAAGATATGCCTTAGGTATTGACATAGCAGGAGAGTTCAGTCAGGATCTCATTCATTTGTTTCAAGGGGCAGGATAGTGTTCATGTATCAAATGATCAATCAGTTTTAGGCGGTTGTCTTGCATTTTGATCGACAACTTTCTGTTTTGAAGTTGTACTAAATTTTATTTTCAATGTCTTAATGAAATTGTTCGACTGAATCTTTCGGCCGACCTGGCTAAAAATAATCAGTTTTAGGCACGACAGGGCAGGGGTAATCCGCTGCTAATAGTCCATGCAAATCATGAGCACCATGAAATCAGGGCCAAAAAAGTAGAACTAGAGATATATTAGTAAAAAATGATTTACCGTAAATCAAAGCCTAGATCAATCAAACTAGATATATAGGACCTCCAGTCCAAAGCAGCTCCTTGGGCTGTGTGCATCTTAGCTTATGCAGAGGCTGGGAGTGGTCTTGGTGTGGTTGAATCGTCTTGATGTAATCATCTAAGATCAATAAAGCTTTCTTTATCTAAAAAAGTCCAAAGCAGCCACCCCTACGAGGACACCATGAGGTCGATGAGCATTTTGGAGCATAGAAGATTAATTCAGAACTTTCTTTTACTGTGTGGATCAGATTATACAATGTAATGAGCAGAGCAAATGATAACTGCTTATCAGAAGGCCATTCCACGAGTTGCATGTAACAAAATGCAACTCAAATTTCAATCCTGTTAACAAATCTCCTCAAACCAGGACAAGCTGCAACGGCTAGAAACCAATCGTTGATTAAGGCTCATACAGTAAAACTTTAATAAGTAAAAAAATCACAACAATAGCAGCATAGCCACAATTTCACTAAGAAACCACAAAAGATATGAACGTCATTGCAAACCTTGGGTACAGGCTTTGGATTGTAACTTGTAAGGAAATAGACCCTTCTTATGAAGATCATCCAGTGTTCTCTTCCGCGAAAGGAGAATGCCTTAGCATTCAGGAAAGCGGGTGTTTGTTCTTACTTTTCTTATCACAAACAGAACCTAACTTAGGGCTTTCAGTTGAGTTACCACTGATCCTATTTGCATCATTAAAGGTCTTCTGCCTTTTAAAGATGAGTTACTCTGTTTTTGCCTCAAAAATTGAATCATTAATGAACAGAAACATTGGGTTACCAGGTGTAGCCACCTGAGATAGAGTAACCGATATCATAATGTGGAGAATGCACTTCTGTATGCAGTTAGAGAAGAAGTTGCAAGGTACAAACTGACCTTGACAGACACTGCGCACAATTCACACCTACTAGTAGTACATCTTTAGATATAGGATATCAACAAGCACTGACTGATCATAGTGCAGATGCAGAATGATATTAAAATAAGCAAACAACATTATCCTTAAGACTCGTACTGTAGAGTGAAACAAGAAGATGGAACTGGACAACCAATAGAAAATAAGTGGTTGCATTAGCCAGCAAATACATGAGACTTTATTAAGCATGTCCCATTGCACATTGTACAACACTCAAAAGAACATGGAACACAAATAAGTGTCCTGTTTTTCTCGTCTTTTCTTTCTCTTTTTTGTAAGAGGAATCCACAACCAGATGAATAGTAAAGGATTGCCCTTATATTAGACTGTTAAACACTATTAGTTACTATTAAACAGTTGGACACTATTAGTTACTAAAGCATGCTATAAAACTGTTGAACACTATTAGTTACTATGTACAGTAGTATAAAGGTACTTGTGCAAAGAGATGAACAAGAACTGCATTTTAAGATGCCACATGTGGTGCTTCTAACAAACCTAGTGACATGAAGTAAAAGTATTTGGGCTCGCCAATAACAACAAGAGATGGAAAACAAGAACTGGGTAAAAAAATGCTTGACAATAGCTTCCCACTGCCCACTGGGCCAAAACAGCAACTTTAGGTTCTGATAGTGACTGAGCAGACGAGACAGAGGATCTTGATCAGCAACGTGCTCGTGCACAGCATCAGCGGCAAGGTTGAAGGGGCCTGTCCAGTGCTGATGTTGATGCCTTCAAATGATACGTTCAGGAGGCGAATCTGACTAGTGGGCCTGTGGAGACAGCAAGACTACTTTGCATTTGCATATAATCATATAATACTGGCACTTTGGCTAGGGAATAATAAGCAACGTCTCAAGATCACATACATGGTTTGCTGTAACTACAAGTGACAGAAAAACCCACAGCATGCTAAAGCATAAAACAAAACATCAAGTGAATGTGATACTCCCTCAGGTCAAAAATAAATGCTCCATCTTGTCCTTAAGGTCGTATATTTTTTTTATCAAAGGAAGCCTATGCCTATTATATCCATTCAATGTTTTCAAAGAAGATATATGAACAAAAAGAGAGCAGAAAAATACAAGTGCAAAACTATAACATTGCAGCTTTCAGTCAGCCGTAGTACGCAAAGTGCTCTGTTATAATGTGATCCATCTTACTCTGCTGTAATCATATATAGTGACTTCAAATAGCAAACTAAAGCCATGGAGTTCCTCATGGAAGGTTAGTCTCTACTGTGTTTAAAAACACCTTGATGGGTCATGCAGCCAAATCCCTTTTAGAATTACATGGCGAAAAACCCAGCTACAGCAGTGTAAAGGGCAGCAAATGCAGTCAAATCTCTCAGTTTTGTGTTCATGGTGTCATCAAATTATTATATAGTTACTACTTACTTTATCAACCATGTGCACCCAAAAACTAAACCGTAATCAATATTTCAATCTGAACTATACTAAGAGTCAACCACTCACCAGGGCAAGAGCGAAAATGAAAGATATTACAATATATCAGTTCCATGTGGACATGGATTGGGTAGTCTCAAATAAGAAATGTAAACCTTAAAGATAGGTCCAGACCAGGGTAACGATCATAATTCATAAGTAGTTTAATTAGAAGAAACAAACTAATGGTTTTTTTTTGACCAAAACACGGCAGGAGAGCCTCCTAAAACAAACTGTTAGTTGTTGACATCCTTTCTTCCTTGCATTAAAAACTGAATCAAACATCTTAATTGAGCACGATCGTGTGCTCTCTTCTTACCTCAGCTCCCTATCTGAAAGGATGAGATAATGCTTCAAAGGACTAACTCTGTAAGATACCAGAAGCATCACTGCATTCCAGCTGGATGCGCCTAATCCCCCCTAGCAAGATCTGTAAAATATGCAATGGATAGAACATATAACCATGTAATATCTCAACATTAATACCTAAGCAATTTAGATAATTCCAAAAACAGTCATAAATTGTCGATGTTTACTTTACTTGTATACTTGTACATGCTCCAATCTTAATAAAATTTGGTCAGCTTTCTTTGGCCGGCCGGCAAAAGAACATTCATTAACATTTGACCCAAACAAAAATAAAGAGCAACAGAGTTTTATGTGATATTGAACTTCCATAAACTCAACATTCTTAAGAACATAGCACATACATGACAATCCATACCTTTCAAGTCACTTACTTTTACTCTGCTAACTGATATTATGCATAGTTTGAATATTGAAATTACAACTCAGGAAGCTGTACAGATGATATTGGCTAGTACCTGGAGTGTAAAAGCGCATGTAGGGAAGGACAGCGAAGTAGGGCTTGCTCTCACCAACCATCTTCACTTGGCCTGATTTGAGCTCAGTTGCGAACAAACCAACATCTGACGAGATGAAAATGGTATATGTGCATTCCGCGAAACCAACGAGATCACGTGAGGACGACGGGTTACCCGAAGGGGTCAGCATGTCCAACTGAATTACCCTGGATTGCTTCCAATACTCAATGCCATAATCACCCACATTACGCGACCACAATACCAAACTGCAACTTTTCATGGTAACAAATCCCAGCCCACCATCCTCCGCCGTCGTAATGATGCCCTGTTTGTAATCGTCCCACAACGGCAGGTCAATCTCCCGAAACTCGTGCTGAGCAATGTTGTACCCCAGAATCTTCTTGCCATACCCACCATACCCACAATTGAAGTAGAGTGTGTCTTGGACGAGGAGGCTGGTAAACAATGGGACAAATAAATCGAACAACATTGAGGCCTCTGCACTCCATAAGTTGACATCACCATCATCACAACTGCACACCACCGTCCCAGTGGACAAGTCGCGCCGATGCGGCGGCATAGGAAATCGAAGCTGGTCGCCGGTGATGGGATCCCAAACCATGAGTTCCGAGCGATCGAAGAAGCGGATGAGGACGCGGCCGTGGCGGCAGTCGAGCGCCCACCACCAGGTGGGAGAACCGATGGCCGACGGGGAGAAGGGCGAGGCGGCGGTAGTGGGGACGAAGCGGGGAGTGGAGGAGCTCGCCTTGTGGTAGTCAAGGTTGTGGAGGAAGCCAAGCATGGGAGGTGTTCGATGAAATGCGCGGTAGCGGCGGAGGAAGGCCGGGTCCGTGAGGAGGCGGCGCCATGGCTTGCAGACGAGGGAGGCGCGGACGAGGTGCGAGGGATCGTCCGGCGGGATGCGGAGGAGGATCTCGCCGGTGAGGTCATCGATCAACTCCGGCAACGCCGCCGGCGCCGCCGCCATGGGGGACGCCGGAGCGAGGGTTTGGGTCATTGGGTGCAATCGTAAGAGTGGAACCGGACTCGCTGCCTAGTTAAGTACTTGGGCCGTGTTTAGTTCCAAATTTAGGCCTTAAAAAATATCACATCAATGTCATACCTATTTTAGACATATATTTAAAGTATTAAACTAGACTAATAATAAAATAAATTATATATTCGAACTGATTTTTTTAGGCTAATTAAGTTGTCATTAGCACATATTGGTTACTGTAGCATTTATGGCTAATCATGACGTAATTAGACTCCAAAGATTTGTATAGTTGAAATATGTAATTTGTTTTGTTAGGGCATCCTCATTGTCAATATCATAAATAGTCATAAGAGTGGACCCCATCTACTACTAACATACCAGCCACAATGTATATATATCTATGGAGCAACAAGATGGGACCCACCATAAAGTAAAAAAGGTTCATGAGAGTACTATATCCTCACAAAAGTACTTATAAGTAGGACCCATATATTATTTTATTCCTTATGATCAACCATAAGCCTAAAGCTGTTTTTAGCATTTAATGTCCTATGGTCAGTTCTCACAATGTATAAAGCTGCACACTCAACCTTACGTCATCTCTTATAAGCACATTGTGGTTGCCCTTATTAGTCTCCAAATATTGATGTGACACATCCTTGGTGCGATTTGACCGTCTCGGGCAGGTGTGGCTTGAGTTGCTGTCTAGTGGGCCCCATGACGCAGTGAGAGTGATACGTCCAGTAGAAAAATTACAATGGATTCACCTAGAGATAGAAGGAAAATGGAAGGCCGTTTCAACCGTCGATACGTGAACTACTTAAAAAAAATATTTTATTAGTAAAACCTTTACTTTTGAATTATTCATGAGTTAACATCCAAGACCGGACAAACGATCACATGATGAAAAACCGCAAAATCAACTTCAAATTAAGTTTTAAAATTTACATTTTGACTAATGCTGATAAAATCAACTTGCAAATGCGGACGAGGTGCGAGGGATCATCCGGAGGGATGCGGAGGAGGATCTCGCCAGTGAGGTCGTCGATCAACTCCGCCATGGCCGACGAGGATTTCTCGTTGCCGCCGGAGAGAGAGAGTGTTTCGGTGACAAGTGGGGGCCGCAAGCAGTGACTGAGACCCGATGCGTGTACATTGTTGTATACAGTACAATACCACACATCTGCTCGTATGCTCCCCTGGACAATTCACCTGTTTCTATTGAAGCATACTCCCTCCCTTCCGTTCCAAAATAATTAATGTTTTGGATAAAGATACAATCTCCAAAAATTTGTTTAATAATATTTTCTATTATAATACATATAGAAATATCAAGAAATATGTAATTTTGTTGAAGTACTTTTGAATATTAATCTATAGAAATGGTCCATATTGCTAAAATAAATATTTTTGAAACTGTTCGTACTCAAAGTTTGAACATTTTGACTTCAATCTTGTTCAAAAATATCAATTATTATAAAATTGGAGGAAGTATTTGCATATTCACATTGTGACAATGGATTCACTCAAAATTATAACAAATCAAAAATTGAATAAATATATGGTACTCCATCTTACCTGGGTTTTTTGGGCGACAGAAGGATTGACCGTCAAATTTCATTAAAAATAGAGTAAAAAAGTTATAAATAAACTATACAACACCGTTGAAACAAGGGGGCAAGCCCAGCCTTAACCGCCCCCCCCCCCAAAAAAAAAACAATGTACAATACAAACTGAAAAAACAATAAACACATACTCTCTAATGACAACTACTCCATCTGTCCTAATTGTTTCTTTGCTATACTTATTGTCCTAAAATTGTTAGGATTTCTTATATTTTGGAATGAAGAGAGTATTGATGAACACAATAAAAACATACTCCCTCCTTCCACGTTTATTTGTCGTTGGTTAAAATGAGATAACCAACGTCAAATATAAAAAAACGGAGGGAGTACTCGCAAAAGAAAACACAGTTATAACACACGGCATAGCTGGCACCTTAAACTCTTGGAACCAATAAAACATGGTATTCATCTTTCAACAATTCAAATTGCAGGTAAAAAAACTCACTCCAAGTTATTGACAATGGGCATATTAGTTAGTATTATCAAAGCTTACAGTTGTGTAAGTGCCCTTTTCCAAAAATGTTCCTTAACAAGCTTAACTTGAGTATACATGAATATATATACTCGTACGTGTTTGTAATACAAAAGAAATAACAGTACATTATGATGGTCATGTAAGACAGTGGTTTCACGTCTTTTAAATAGTACAAGTAAGATCATGGACTTGCAGCCTTGCATCATTTCTTGCTTATAGCAGCGAACCGACTCCTTTCGCATTACTCTCCAAGCGCGAAAGCGGCAGCATCAAAGGTGTCAGTCAGCCCGGTTCCAGTCTTGAAGGTGACCTTCTCCGGCGAGGCCTCAGCAACATATACCTCGACGACACTGAGCCAGATCAGTAGCTCCTTGGCCTTCACGCCGGTGATCTTCTTCAGCTTCCCCTGCTCGACGAACGCTGTGACCTCATTGGCATATGACACGGTCTGCTTGATCTTCTTGAAGGTGTGCTGGTTCTTCTTCTTCTGCACCAGCCACATGAATCCCGTCTCCCTGTTGTACCCAAACTCCTGGATGTCCTCCAATGGCAGGAAGCCCTTGGGGAGGCCCAGCTCTTCCAGCAGCCCAATGGTCTTCTTCCTGCATATGTCATCTCCGGTGGTGATATCCGCGCCGGCGCGGTGGCTATCAACCAGTGATGCCATTGCCATTGCCTTAGCTATGAATCTCTCTAGCTCGACAGATAGGCAATTGAATGAACAGTAGCTTTTGTTTGCAAGGTGTGACGAGCTTGCTGTGATGAAGATGAGATTGATCAGGCCCAGTTTATATAGATGCTCTGAGAGGCCAGCCAGTGCTGTTCATTGAATGAGACAGGAATTTACTTTCAGACTGGCAAATAACAACAAAGTCTTGGAACAATGACTTTGCTCACTCGCCATCTCTGACCATGCATTGTCTATCGCACAAAGTACCTGACTGACCTAGCCAATCAGGGCCTGCAAATGAAATAAGGAGAAACAGATTTGAGTCACTTGTCATGGCACATATGATTAATAGTTAACAGCACACCACGCAGATACCAGCTTTGTTAGCCAGATGTTATTAACTCGACCAATATTAAACCACATGTCCGCTAGAAATTAGCAGGTCGGTTCAGGTCCGATACGTTAGGTTTACAAGCTGCAGTAAAGAACACTATCAAATTATCTATTGTTTCTCTGAAATCGAGTCAGATGTTCCACACTTCCTCCGTCGAATCGTAGCAGTCCATCAAAGCAATAAGAACATGCATGTATAATTAAATAGTAGTACATGCACTTTCTCAATTCGTTCGTTCATTTTCTAAAATAAAATGTAGGGAAGAAATGCCTTATGCATTGATATAGCAGGAGAGTTCAGTCAAGACCTCATCCATTCGTTTCTAGGGGCAGGATAATGTTCGTTCACGGATGGTCAATCAGTATTAGACACTACAAGGCATAGGCAATTCACTTCAATAGTTCATGCAACTCAGGAGCATCATGAAAATCAGGTCCAGAAAAGTAGAGCTAAGAGATATACTACTAAATGATTTACTGAAAATCAAAGCCTATATCAACTAAATCATATATAAGACCTCCAGTCCAAAGCAGACACACTTACCAGAGTAACCGATATCATAATGTAGAGAATGCACTTCTGTTATGAAGTTTTATAGACAAGAAGTTACAAGGCACAAACTGACCTTACCAGATACTGTGCACACTTCACACCTACATATTTAGATATAGGAAAATCAACAGGCACCAAGTGATCATAATGCAGCTGCAGAATGGTATTAAAATAAGCAAATACTGTTATCCTCAAGATTCATACTAAAGAGTGAAATACTGAAATGAGAAGATGGAATTGGACAACCTATAGAAAAAATGGTTGCATTAGCCAGCAAATATATGAGATTTTATTATGTACATATGCTTCTCTGTACTCGTAAGAACATGGAACGGAAATAAGAGTGTCTTGTTTTGCTTTTCTATTCTTTTCTTTTGTACAAGACTACAACTACAAGAGGAACCAACAACAAAATGAAGAGCAAAGGAACTGTTACAATATTGATTACTAAAGCATGATATACTAACTCTGTTTCATAATGGAAGGGTTTTGACTTTTTTGCTTGTAACGTTTGACCATTCATATTATTCAAAAAGAATTGGAAGCATCATTTATTTTGTTTGTGATTTACTTTATTATCAAAAGTACTTTAAATACAACTTATTATTTTTTACATTTGCACAAAATTCTTGAATAAGACGAATGGACAAATGCTGCAATCAAAAAAGTCAAAACCCTTACATTATGAAACGGAGGGAGTAATATTTTTACTACACACAGTAGTATAAAGGTGCCTATGCAAAGAGATGAACAAGAACTGCATTTAAAGATTCCACATGCAGGGCACACTTTGGTTCTAACAAACCTAGTGACATAAAGTAAAGGTGTTTGGGCTTACCAATAACAGCAAGAGATGGAAAACATGAACTGGATCGGAAATTCTTGAGAATATTTTGCCACCGATCAGTTCAGAACATTTGATTTCCATGCTATCTCTGCAAGTTTTGAAAAACAAGGGCTAAGCTTATAAAAGCACCTATGGTCAGCATGACTTTTATGATGCACTATTATAATATTTGTTTACATGTTAAAGGAGATGAATGGAGGCTATAGTCAACACACTGACAAACATGGTTTGCTATGACTACAAGAGACAGAAAAACCTGCAGCTTGTTAAAGCACAAAACAAAACATAGTGAATGTGGTACTCCCTCCGGTCAAAATATATGAAGTTCCATCTTGTCCTTACGACGTGTATATTTTTTTTTATCGGAGGGAGCAAATACCTATACCCATTCAATGTTTTCAGATAAGCTATAGGAACAAAAGGAGAGCATAAAAGCACAAGTGCAAAACTATAACATTGGCAGCTTTTAATTAGCAATAGAAGGCAAAGTGCTCTGTTGTTAATGATTTGATCTTGCTCTGCTTTAATCATATACAGTGATTTCAACTGACAAATTAAAGCAATGGGCTTTTGTCATGGCAGACTAGACTCTACTGTATTTAAGAACATCAAATTCATACCTTGATCGGCCATGCAGCGATATCCTTTGTAGAATAACACGGGCGAAAACCGCAGCAACAGAAGCGTAGAGCGCAGCGATTGCAGTCAAATCTCTTGGTTTTGCAATCATGATTTCCTCAAATTATTTGTCAGTTTACTAATTACTTGACCAACCACGTGCACCCAAAAACTAAACCGTGGCATCAATATTTTCACTCTGAACTACACTAGAGTCAACCACTCACTAGGGCAAGAGTGAAAACGAAATATCCAATATATGATATAATATCAGGTATAGTGGGTTCCCAATCATGGATTGGGTAGTCTCAAACAAGAAGAAATATAAACAAGAAAGATATGTTCTTCCTAGGTAACGCATAAGCAGTTAAATGTGAAGAAACAAATTGTGTCTTAGTCATCCTTTCTCACTTGCATTACAAAACTGATCAAACATTATAAATTCAGCAAAATCGCATACTCTCTTCATACTTCAACTCCCCATCTGGAAAAGATTAAAAAAGAAGGCTTCAAAGGACTAGCTCTGTAAGATACCAGCAGCATACTGGACGGAGCAGGATGGATCACTGCAATCCAGCTGGATGCGTCAACCTCCCATTTGCAAGATCTGAAAGTTACGCAATGCATAGAACTTATAACCATGTAATAGCTCGCCGTTAACACTCAAATGAGGCACGCAATAATAGATCAAGATACCCCAAAGATAATTAGCTGATTTCAAGAAGTCATTAACATGTTAAACCAAACAAAAACAAGGTAAGAGCAACAGAGTTTTATGTGATATCAAACATTCATAAACACAATGTTCTTAAGCACATAGCACATATACGATAACCCATGCCTTTTAAGTCGCTTACTTTTACGCCGCTAACTGATAATGATGTCTAGCCTGAATTTCTGAAATTACAACTAAGGCGAGCTGTACAGGATGTAGGCTAGTACCTGGAGTGTAAAATCTCATGTAGGGAAGGACGGTGAAGTAGTGCCTTCTCTCACACACCTCCTTCACTTGGACTGATTTGAGCTCAACTGTGAACACGCCAACATCTGACGAGATGAAAATGGTATGTGTGTCTTCAGCGAAACCAACCAAATCAAGTCGGTGAAAGGGGTTATCCACAAGGATCAGCATGTCCAACTCAATGACCCTGGATTCTTCCCATTCCTCAATGCCATCATCACCCACAATACGCGACCACAGTTGGAGGCCGGAAGCTTGCACACTAGCAAATCCGAGGCCACCATATTCTGACTTGATGAGAATGCCATTGTCAGGCCCCAATGGCCGGTCAATGACTGAAATCTCATGCCTGGCAATGTCATACGCCAGAATTCTCATGCCATGCTCACAATTAAAGTAGAGTGTATCTTTGATGAGGATGCTGGGTGTCATCTCAACATAGGAATCGACCACAATTGAGGCCTGGGCACTCCACTCTGCAGTCTTCGAGGAGTATGCACATGCCCATGAGTGATTATTCTCACATGTGCCCACGAAGACGACGAGGAAGGGGCCTTGTTGGCAATCGAGATGGTTGCAGCCGCGTGCAGCGCATAGCACGGCGCCGGCGCAGTACATGTGCGGATGGGACGGCAGAGGAAAGCGATGCTGGTCGCCGGTGATGGGATCCCAGACCATGAGTTCCATGGGATCGAAGAGGTGGATGAGGACGCGGCCGTGGCGGCAGTCGAGCGCCCACCAGAAGTTGTGCCAGTCAATGGCCGGCGCGGAGAACGGCGAGTCGTCGCCGTCGTCGGTGGTGGTGATGAGGACGAAGCGGGGGTCGGCCTCGACGTTGTGGATGAAGCCAAGCAGGTAAGGTGTTCGATGAAATGCGCGGTGGCGGCGGAGGAAGGCCGGGTCGGTGAGGAGGCGGCGCCATGGCTTGCAGACGAGGGAGGCGCGGACGAGGTGTGACGGATCGTCCGGCGGGATGCGGAGGAGGATCTCGCCGGCGAGGTCGTCGATCAACTCCGGCGGCGGCGCCATGCGGGAGGATGCGGATCGCTCGCCGTCGCCGGAGCGAGGGTTTGGATGGTGCGGTTCGACCGTCGCGGGCAGGAGGACGCCGTGTGTCTTGAGTCGCCGTCAAGTAGGGCCCACAAGTCAGTGAGAACAATCACGTTATGGCCATGGGTGCAGGCGTGCAGCCATGGGTTCACCCAATACCGTAGCAACTAGCAAACCGAAAACTGAGCGGATATATGGTATCGATCAATGGTTTGATGACGAAACATGCTGGCTGCCTGTCTTTCTTTATTTTTAAAATGAGACCTGTTATTAAATATTTGACGCCGTTGATTTTTTTACAAATATTTGACCGTTCGTTTTATTTAAAAAATAAGTAAATTACATTTTAGACCACCTTTATTTACCATAGATGTATCTTGGGCTAGGGGCCAATCATTCTTTTCACTTTGGGCTAGCAATTTTTTCAAAATGTTGCACTCTGGACCGTTTTCTTCTTCCTCTGTCTCTTCCTGTCTCTCTCCCTCTCTGTAAGCTTGCTGCCTGCCGTTGAGCTGGCTTGCTCGCATGCTCGACGCCTCTCTGGAGATGGGAACTCAAGATCTACTAGCATGGCCAAACAACGGTGTCAAGTTTTATATTGCAGATGAAGAGAACGAGAAGGCTCCAATCGAGCTAGCACAGATGTGGATGTTGAGAGCCCACAACCATCCTGGCATGGGGTTTCTAAAATGTACTTCCTGGCTGTGAACTTGAGCTCAAATGCTCCTTTGCTAGGCCGTTCATCAAGTTGAAGCTAAGCTCCACCGACTGCCATTTTGCCAATGCGACAGTGAATGTCGAGCTCGACCTCCACATGTACTCGTGCTGACGAATGCCAATTAAGCAAGGAGACAGAGGTGTATCATGGATTAGTTGCCAATTATTAACAAGCTGGTGTGAGTACATGATGACGGATGCCAATTAACTAATGCAACAGTGAATGTCGAGCTCGACCTCCACATGTACTCATGCTGACAGATGCTCACACCAGCGTGTTTTACTGCCCAAACCAAAACAAGTGAGACAGAGAGGAAAAGAGCTGGAAGAAGAGAACCGGTCCAAGACGAAACATTTTGCAAAAAATGCTAGTCCAAAGTGAAAAGAATGGTTAGCCCCTATTCCATAATGCAACTATGGTAAATAAAGATGGTCTGAAATGCAATTTACTCTTAAAAAAATTATAAAATTATGAATTCTTTTCCTATCATTTAATTTATTGTTAACTAAACTTTTATGCAGAGTAAATTTGACTTTGGGCCATCTATAATGACCAAAGTGGCACATTAGACTAGGGATATGTTCATGTTTTCACTTAACACCACCTATCTTCACCATTGTTTACAAGTTGGACTAGTTTTTAAGTTTGGGACAAAAGAAGATGTAAACTATGTGCATGTCAGTTCGCTGGTTCAAAGCCACGACAACATGATTCAGTACGGGAATCTCTGCACCGCGAGACCTTCACGCTTCAGAAAGGCATGACGGCGGCGGGTGATCATCAGCTAGATGGAGCACGTCGTCATCCGGTTTGGCCGTGTCGCCGGCGTCAAGGGCTCAAGGCCGAGGGCCATATCCTGAGCCCTCGAGGGTTGGATGCCAATGCCAATCGATTATAATTCCATTATTCATTTTTTTAGAACAATTCCATTATTCAATTTAGTAATGAGTAATATGTTCCTGGGATTTCGATTAGTGCCGGTGAAAAAGTTAAGCCCTTTTTTGCTTCACATGATCTGGATTGGATGCCATTTATTTCGGACTTTTGTAGTTCTGTTAGGATTCTCTTAACAGAGCATGGCATCGTAATCGAAAAGATACACGAATATACTCATGTATGTTTGTAATACAAAAGATAGAACAGTACATTTTGATCTAGTAATAATTAAGATGCTGGCTTTAAGCCTTTACGTATAGTAGTAATTAAGATCATGAACTTGCTTGCATCATTTCTTGATTATACCAGCTAACCGACTCCTTTAGAATATTACTACTCTCCAAGCGCAAAGGCAGCAGCATCAAAGGTGTCAGTCAGCCCAGTTCCTGTCTTAAAAGTGACCTTCTCAGGTGAAGCTTCGGTGACATAGATCTCGACGACACTGAGCCAAATCAGCAACTCCTTGGCCTTCACGCCGGTGATCTTCTTCAGCTTCCCCTTCTCCACGAACGCCGTGACCTCATTGGCATAGGAGACAGTCTCCTTGATCTTCTTGAAAGTGTGTTGGTTCTTCTTCTTCTGTACCAGCCACATGAATCCTGTCTCCTTGTTGTACCCAAATTCTTCGATGTCTTCCAATGGCAGGAAGCCCTTGGGGAGGTCAAACTCTTCTAGCAGCTCAACGGACTTCTTCCTGCAGATGTCATCTCCGGTGACGATCGCCGCACCAGCGCGGTGGCTCTCAACCAGTGATGCCATTGCCTTAGCTATGAATCTTTCTGGCTCGACTGAAGAGTACGTAGCTTTTGTTTGCAAGGTGTGATGAGCTTGTTGTGATGAAGATGAGATTGATCATGGTCAGTTTATATAGATGCTTGGAGAGGCTATGTGTTGTTCATTCTGAATGAGACATGAGCTTGCTTTCACACTCGCAAATAACAAAGTCTTGGAGCTATGACTTTGCTCACTCGCCTTCTCTGACCATGCACTTGCCTATCGCACACAGCACCTGACTGTCAGTCCAGTGACCAGGTCAATCCGGGCAAGCAAATGAAATAAAACAAAAATATTGATATTTGATTCACTTGTCATAGCACATATAGTAGGAACAGTTAGCCGCACACCACGGCGAAACCAACGTACTAGTTAGTTAGCCAGAGACGACTAACTTGACCAATATAAAACGACAACTACGTAACATCTAGCTGATTGGCTAAGGTCCAATACGTTAGGCTCACAAGCCGCACTACATAGAACACTGTCAAATTATCGATCGTCTCTGAAACCAATTCAGAAGTTTAATACTTTTTCCATCGAATTGTAGCAGTCCATCAAATAAGTACATGCACGCTAGTTAAATATTATTAGTACTAGGCTACTAGCTAGTGGAGTAACATTCATTCCTTTATTCATTTATTCTTCTCCTTTTTTTGAAACGTGGGCACGAAATGCCTTATGTATTGGTGTATCAGGAATGTTCAAATATAATTCTATATTATGTACAGGATTTGTTCATTCGTTTGAAGGGGCAGGCTAGTGTCCATTTATGAAATGATCAGTCAGTGTTAAGAGTGACAGGGCATGAGTAATTCACTGTGAATAGCTTATGCAATTCATGAGCACTATAAATCGGCCCAGAAAAGTAGAGCTAGAGATATACTAATTCACTTGAAGTCAGCAGCGGCCACTCCGACAATGATGCCAACCGCCTTATGAGCCATGTGGAGAACAGAAGATTAATTTTACTACTTTCCTTTACTACAGTGAATCAAACCATACAATGTAAAGAGAAGAGCTAAGGATAACTTATTACCAGGTTAACAAATGCTACTCAAATTTCAATCCTGCTCACAAAGCTCCTCGAACCTGGCCAAGCTGCAACAGCCAGAAACTAATCAATAATTATTGCATGGTTCGTATAAATGGAACTTTGATAAGTGAAAAAGGGCAAAACAACGGCATAATCACAATTTTACGGAAAAGCACAGAAAAAGTATGGACGTGATCACAGACCTTTTGAGGAGAGGCTTGGGATTGTAAGGAAACAGACCCTTCTTATGAAGATCTTCCAGTGTTGTTTTCAATGAAAGGAGGCATGCTTTAGCATTTAGGAAAAGCTTGTGTTTGTTCTTGCTTTTCTTATCACAAGCAGAACCAAACTTAGGGCCTTCAATTGAGCTACCACTGCTATTATTTGCATCATTGAAGGTCTTCTGCCTTTTAAAGTTGAGTTTCTCTATTTTTGCTTCATAAATTGAATCATCAATAAAAGAATGCCAACATTGGGTTACCAGGCGTAAGCACCTGAGATAGAGTAACAGTACTATTATGTGGAGAAGGCACCTCCGTCATACTGTTTATATGCAAGGAATTGTAGGGCACAAACTGACCTTAACAGATATTGCGCACAATGCACACCTACATCTTTAGATATGAGATAATCGACAAGCACCAAGTGATCATAGTGCAACTGCAGAATGACATTTAAATAAACAGTATTATCCTCTAGACTCATACTCACTCCTTCCCTAAATATTTGACACCGTTGACTTTTTGACACAAGTTTGACCCCTCGTCTTATTCAAAAAAATTTGTGAAATAAAAGTATATTTAACGATGAATCAAATGATATAAAAATAATAATAATAACGTAAATTTTTTGAATAAAACAAGCGGTCAAACGTGTATAAAAAAGTCAACGGCGTCAAATATTTAAGGAAGGAGGGAGTATTGTAGAGTGGAATGAGGAGATGAAATTTGAGAACATATAAAACTGAAATGGTGCATGAGCTAGCAAATGCATGAGACTTCAATAAGTATGTCCCTTTACACATTGTACAACTCTCCATATGCTTGTCTGAACTTGAAAGAACATGGAATAGAAATAAGATTGTCTTGTTTTTCATTTTTCTTTGTACCAGCTACAGCAACAAGGAATCCAGAACAAACTAAATAGTAAAGGATGGTCCCATATCTTAAAAAGTTTTGAACACTTCTAATTACTAAATCTTACTATGATATTTTAACTGCATATGTCAGTACAAAAGTGCCCATGCAAAGAAATGAACAAGAACTGGACTTTAAGATGCCACCATGCAGAGAACATTGTGCTTCTTACAAACCTAGTGACATGAAGTAAAAGTATTTTGATTGACTCACCAATAGAAGCAAGAGATGGAAGACGTGAGCTGGGTCAAAAATACTTGAGAATAGTTTGCCACCAATCAGGTCAGAGACCCATCTAGTTTCCATGCTATCTCTGCAAGTTTGGAAAAAGAAGAGCATAACTTTTAATGACATCAATGGTCTGGATACTTTTAAAGACAAACTGGTATACTCTTTGCTTACATTTTCAAGGAAATGAGTGGAGCATCAAGAAGTTGTAAGAGAATGCTGAACAGCATGTCGTCCTAAAATACGAAGGAACGCATTAGTTTTATTGTTAACACTAGGCAAACGAACAAAGTTAGCTGATGACAACTTAAGCATTTAGCTGAATTGGTTTGGAAAAACAGCAAGCACAGAGTAGACAAATACAACTGAAAGGAAAGCACTAGCCTCTCTCTTAAATAACTAACACGCTTTTTCAGTGGGGCGAATGCCAAACATAAAAGGGAACTATATAGTACTGTACAGTAACATGAAGAGAAATATCTTGCTGTAACTCTGTAAGGAAACAAACTGCCCAATTATGTCCACAACAATCCACTTTTGAAGAAAATTTGAAGCACGATTGTGCAACTATTGCAAAATCCAAGTTATCCAAAAAGACTTAAATAAAACCAACAAGCTGAAACATAACATGTTTTCTACATTGCACATTGATTAAGGTTAATGAGCTATCATGCATTTGTAAGAGATGCATACCTCCTCCATATATAACTGCAGAAAGCATAGAGCAATGTCTGTTGATGATTTTGAGCCAAAAATCTTATCTAAGAAACATCTCTGAAACCAGTCTGAAATTTCTGATAAAGCAAAACAGTTGCAATGATCACTGCAGTCTTGAACTTTGTGAGAGAGCATTCGATCATCTCTCTTACATGAACATTGCAGCGCACTGTCCTTTCCATTGTAAGACAAACATATGCAACAACAACTAAGAAACAAATAGATAGCCTGTCTTTGTAAGTGTCGGGTGGATTTATCATGAGTCTCACTCAAACCGACAGTGCTCAACAAAAATGGGGATCCTTCTAAACAATTCTCTGGTCTAGCAATATATTGCAATATATGTCCATGAAGAAGATCCTGAAAGTGTCGTCGAAGTAACTTCAGCCAACAAACAATATGTGAGCAATCCTTCTGCATGTAAGGCTTTAGCCGCATCATTATCATCTGCGTTGGAAAATAAATAGCACACTGATGATGGTCCAAAAACAAATTGTTTAATTTCATAGAAGAACTTTATGCACGTCTGATTGATAAAGAACTGTTTTAAATTCTTATTCATCATAAAGCCAAAAAAAAAAAAAAGTCAGTGCAGTGAATATAGAAGATCTTTGCATGTTGGAAATTACCAGTGTTTTGTGCTTTAAATACTGAGAGAGACTTTTGGGGGCATTCTGATGCTCTCGTAATATAGCCACTAATTTCGGAATTACATCTACAAGCTTTGCATAGATATCTTGTCCATTGGTGTCTTCAAGGTCACTTTGCTCAACTAAAGAGCACAATAGTTGGAGGAGACTGCTTGAAAGAAATCCTAACTGTCCCAAATCATTGCTCAAGCTAAATGTGCCATCCTTGACAAGGTTTACAGGTCCTCCAACATTAAGTTGATAATATGAATCCCAACGAACCATAAGAATATGATGAACGGATATACAAATGAAGTCATTTTTCAGTTCACTATCAGCATGTTTAAGGAACTTTAAAATGGTGTGCAATACTTGAAAGAGACTGGCCACCATATGCCCATTGTTATCAAGACACCGTAGCTGAAAGACTTCCATGAAGCTTGTGATATTGGTGCTTGAAATAGTAATGTCATGACTTAGGCTTTCCATAACAGAGGAATAGAAAATCGAGCCTTTTCTTAAACTGCTAATTGAGTTAACTGAAGAAGATAAAGCACTATGAGTGCATGTTGATACTGTGTGTATAACTATCCAGACCAGCTCAACAAATTGAATCCAAACAACCTCCTAAGAATAAAGCAACGGTCATGGAATAATAAATAATTTTGAGAGAGAAATGCATGCATTAAAATTAAAATGAGAAAGCATGATCAGCATACAAACTTCATTAGATAGCCGGAGATGGCAATCAGGATATTCCCAGCTGAGTGTTTAACATAACCACTAGAGAAACCAAATAAGCCAGCCTGAAAAGGATGATGTCATATACAAACAAAGTTAACTGTTGAAAAAATCAGGGTACAACATGTAATAAAATAGTATACTGTCACCACAATAGTCAATCTCTGATACTGAAGGGGTATATGCAGTTTAAGCTTTTTGTGGATCCACAAGTTCAACAACTTCTTCTGGTTAACGTTTGTTGCTACTTGCAATATTGTTTTTTTTTCTTGCCTGCCTCTTCTATTGGTAAGACCGTAAGGGTGGCTTTAACACATTAACACCACTTATGGATCAAATGTACATGATTAGATAGAGACCCCCAGATGATTGGGATAAAGCCTATGCCCTACTTATATTGATGCCAATATGCCTGAGCATATGTAAAAGAACAATGTTAAAGAAAATGAAGACTAATCCAGTGCTACTCATTATATAGTTATAAAATAATGTGTGAATCAGGTACTAGCACCCATAACCCTTCATAGCCAAATTCTGATGGATGTGCAAAGTTGGGCAGGACTGTCCAGGATGTTGGGCCCCCTTTGCTTCACAAACAATTATTTGTTGGCTCATAGGCTCATAGCAACATAGAACATACCATATGTATTTTGTGATTTTGTCTAAACAATAGTTGCTCAGTAGGCAGTAACGGGGTAATAGTTGTACACTTCATATTTAAGACTGTAACGGGTTATGAGGAACTGGGACCATGTGAGGATCCCACCACTATGACTGGAAGCCTGACGGTTCACACAATGAAAACTATATATGAAATATTCTTACCAGTATGGAGGTAATATTGGCCAGGCAGCTAAATCCATCGTCAAAATGCTGGTTAGCTGGTAAGCTGCAACTGTGAACTTCAGCAGGACATGAAACAATCTCCTAAAGGAAAAGGTAAGAAACAAATGAATGTAACATTTGGAACCTGCGTGACAGAAATCAAACGAACTCCTTCAGAAAACCAAAATCAGCAGACATGAACTAAGTAATTGATCTCATAAAGACATTCTGAAAGCCAGCCATTCTACATCATCGTCACATACCCAAATCACATCATCATCACAATTCCAACCCACTCCCTAACTGCTCCATGATAATACGTTACTCTACAGGTTAAAGCCATGTGCTACGATGCAGTGCTAATAGCAAATTTGATCAGTAGTACATTCTAATTCCACAACCCCAGCATAACAAATGCTTAGTGGACCTCATAATTTCAACTAAAGCTACAACAATTCAAACAATCAAACGGACCCAAAAAAATCGCAATTGGAGGTGATACCTCATCCGATTCGCAGCCATCATCCTCATCCTCATCACATCGTCGAATCGCCTTGCTTACCTAAAAAACTCCCCAATAATTCACCGAAGGAAAGGAAAGGGCAAACAGAACAAAGGAGTTACAAATCGGGAAATCGAGTAAGAGGATTGATTACCCGGGAGAGCGCGAGGAGGACGCGCCGCTCGTCCTCACGCGTGAGCCGCGGCGCCGGCGGCTTGGGTTCCTGCGAGCAGGCGGCCAAGTGAAGTGAGAGGCTAGGAGGAGACCAGAGTCAACAGAGACCAGCAGTGCGGAGATGCTGCGCTTACGAGGTGGGGGAGGAGTTCGCCGGCGACGAGGTCGCAGAGGCGAGCGAGCCGCCGCCGCCGCGCCGCCATTCGCGTCGCCGCCTCTCCCCTTCCGGTGGATTCGAATTGGGATTTCAAATTCGGAGAGGAGAATTTTCGTTTTCGTCTGAATTCTTCGTAAATTCATTCGAGAGGTTGCTAAACTTAGTGGGCTTATTGTGCACGAGACTCTACGCGCTAATGGGCCCGGCCCATCATTATACAGATAAAGCCCATAGGCTGGGAGCCTGGGAGAGAGAGGAACAGCGGTCACCAAACTAGTTTTCGCTATGGTTATTCGATGTGATTAGTGGGTAATTTCGCGTTTATTAATCTCGTTTATTTTTCTGCTTGTAAATTGCAGGGGAACTAAGGCACTTTCTGTCGCATGATCACATCATTGTTAGGTATTAGTAACAACAAACACTGGATAAAAAGAAATTGGTAATGTAGTTGATAATCTTAAGAACTACAGATTTGTTGTCGATGACTGACCAGCGTCCCCCCGGCCGGCATGATAAGGAAATTGTTAATCTTGGAGCGAGTTGATGATTAGTTAAGGCTTCGCTAAATTACGCGCTTAAGTAGCTGAACTCAGATTAGACAAATCCCATACTATATAATGTTTAGTTAGGTTTGCAACTTCCTACTGCTTTGCAGCTGAATGTGACATCTTAATCAGGAACTTCTCTCCTACTTCGTGGGAACTTTGCTTGCCACTTACTGTCTTTCATATGCTCAGTTTAATTAAGTGAGACTACACAATTAATTAATAAGCTCAATTTGCTCTACTTCTTCTGCATATATAGCCACTTGATCAATTCATCTGTAACGGAACTGCATACTCGTATCTTCTGACCTGGCCAGCTTTTCCAGATTTTCTCATAACGCTATATCTCTGGATCTATAGTAAGAGGCAAAGGTGAGGATTTTGTTATACATATATATACCATCGATCTACTTTAACTAATTTGACACTCTTATGTAAAAATTTCCTTCATAGGGAAGGTGTGGATACTGCCATTCTGTTTCCTATTTTCTCACTCTACTAACCCTATCTATTCATCTGCCAATACTTGATCTTCCTTTTTTTTTTTCAATTAATGTGGTAATTCCTATGTCTCTATAGCAAACATGGAGTCTCCTTTTTAAGTCTTTGTAACCTAGCTAATCACTCTCACCTATTTATTTCTCTATCAAAATAGCTTTGTTTTCATGTTCCTTTTTCCTGCAGCGACGCTCCTCATGGCAGAAATGGTGGCCTCAACTGTTATCCAGGAGGTTGTGGGCGGAGCCGTCTCATATTTGAACAACAACAGAGAGGAGAAGGCATCTGAGAGGCATAATTTGGAGAAGTTGGAGATGGCACACGCTCAATTGGAACACGCATTAGAGAGATCGGCTAATCTGCCCATCAAAGATGCTTCCTTGCTTCGTCAGAGGAGGATGTTCAAGCGTGCCTTTGAGGAGTGCAGTGAAGTGGTTGAGAAATGCAAGGTTCGGATTTTGGAAATTGATGAAGAGCAAGGGGTAATACAATCCTCTTTTCCCAAGCAATTTGTTCAAGTTGTGAAAGCCATGAAATCATATGTCTTGTCTTTCCTTGGCATGAACAAGCAATATATTTTGAGTTACTCCAATGTTCGAAGATTTGAGTGGTTTGCAAATAAGGCAGGTAAGTTTGCAAGTTATGTCGAGACTGGCCGTACAATTTGGCACTACAACTTTTTTTGCCCTCTAATTAGGCCACTTCTTGAAGGGAAACATCTCAAGTATGACATGCCATTGAAAGGAAGCAAAACCCTGTGTATCACAATAGTGCCTGTATTTCTTGAAGGGCGTGGTGTCGAGGCATTGATACAGTTAAACAAGGAGGATAGAAGAATGCCATTGAAAAGTTTTTATCTATTACTGATCCTACGACTCTCAGAGAGCACAGACATAGTTAAGATTATCATCAATTGCTTGCAGTAACTTGGACCTCCTTTTATGTCCTTGGCTAGAGATGCAATTGCTCAACTTGTTGCTCTACAATACTCACATCCTCAAGATCTTGAAACATTGCTAGCACTTCAGACTGTTGACTACCACCGTAGCTTTCTCACCTTTAGAGCTAGAGTTGCTCGTCCTGATCCATTGTGTTGGCATGTTGTAGAGAAAAGAGGCATAGGTCTTGTGCTGACAACATCATCTTGTCCAATTTGCCATATGATATTCCGGAACAAATTATCTACTCTCTCTGTCCAAAAATATAAGCATTTGTTGACTTTCAGACGTCATGTTTGGCCATCCGTCTTATTCAAAAAATTTATGAATATATTATTTATTTTGTTATGATTTGTTTTATTATTAGGTATACTTCATGTATGATTTATTTGTTTTTATATTTCTATAAAATTTTTTTGAATAAGACGGATAATCAAACGTGACGTGCGGGAATCGATAAATGCTTATATTGCTGGACGGAGGGAGTACGCGCGTTGCAACTGCTACATTTCTGTTACTGACTACAATTACTTGTGTAACTCAAGCAATATTGTGAGAGATTGGTCTATTCTAAAGATGGTGATCACTATTTCGCCTCATTTCTCGCACCCTAAGTCCAATAAAAAAATTTACAGTAGCCCAGGAGCAACCGACAAGAGTATGTATGGTAGCCTGCACGAAATGCAAGAGATGTCAGTACTAGTTCCCAAGGTAATGGATTGCTTCATCTGTCAGCCAGACTTCGAGTTTTATTCACTGTCTTTTCATTCTGTTCATGGTTATGGATACCTTCATCTGATGAGGCCACGCATCCAGAGATCCAAAACCAAAGCCACTAGCAGAAGAAGGGCCAGGAGAGTATTAAAGGGAAGACATTACTAGGACAAGTTTTGGTGTGAACGGTTTATATGCGTATGCTTAGTGAAGCTGTTCCCGCCAAATTTAAAAGATGCTATCTTTATCTCCTTATATAAAAGGAGGGAGTGAGTATTATCGGTGTTATTGATGAGCTATTGTTTAGTTTTAGCCAAGGCCCAATGTTGACTGTTGACCGGTCCGTCAATTAATTTCATGTATGTTATGTGAAAATGTACATGATTGATATCAAATTTAAAAGATAATATCTTTATCTCTCTTTATTTTGTTAAAGATACTCTCAATTAATGCATATATTAATTCTCCTTGCTTCGTGGCATATACTCCCCCTGTTGTAAAAAAAAGTTCATTTATAGACTCTAATATAATGAATAAATGATTAATGAATAATGATTCTCCTGGTCTTTTGCATGTGGACCATCTGCAAGCCGATCATGCAGATTAATTTGGAGATTAGCCAAAGTGACGAATTATGCGTCGTTGCAGCTGGACGCTGGTACGCCGCTGCATGCGGCTGACGAAAGATGAGACAAGCTTAATTAGAAACTCAGTGGCTTGAGCCATCCGATCACTGCAGTCTTGAACTTTGTGAGCGAATATTCCACCATGTCTTACATGAACATTGCAGTCCACTGTCATTTCCATTGTAAGCCAAATATATGCAACAACTAAAAAACAAATAGTAGCATGTCTTTGTGAGTGCCGGGTTGATTTATCATAGCACACACCTAGGCCTCTACATGTCAATGGGCCGGCCCATAATATAGATAAGGCCCAGAGATAGAGAGAGGGGAACAACGATGGCGACGATGGTCCGGAGAAGCCGCGGCGAGGAACAACGATGGCGACGATGGTCCGGAGAAGCCGCAGCGACTGACGGAGATGAGGAGGTTTCCTCTGTCTGGCCCTTTCAAGGTACACTCCACCCACTCCACCCATCCATATCCAACTACTCCACAACTTTCAAAGTAGCACTGAGAGGTTGAAACTAATTCGAGCCTCTATCTTGGCTCTTTTTTTTTAAGTTTCGCCGTAAGTTCGTCTGTCACTTTCGTATTACTATAGATATTTTATAAGGTGGTTTATTACTAAATATATTTTAAATATGGGTTTATTACTATAGATATTTTAAACATGACTTGTATTTTATATAAATTTTTAAAATAAGAAGAATGATCAAAAAATATTTAAAAGTCAACAACGACAAATAAAAAAATTCGGAGAAAGTATTACTGAGAGTTTTGTCGACCTCCATGACTTCCTGGAAGCAGGAGAGAAAGGCCCTTTGCTCCACCTGCCTTCCAAAACTAGATACCCTCAATGACGCGACTAGTGCATCCAACCTTTTTAAATTAGGATTTTTTTTTCATTTCTCAAAACTTTCCAAGCCTCTTTCATATGCTCAGCTTAAGTATGTTCCAATAAGCTCAGTTTGCTCTACTTCGTATGCATATATAACTTGCTCGTTTCGTTTGTAGTATAGTTACATACTCCTGTATGGCTTGATCAGGTCGATTCATACACATTAATAACAACACTAGACCTCATATTTGCTTGTGAGCCGACCACCTTTCAGATCTTTTTCACAGCAGTTATGATCATCAGTTGATATACTTGGTTCTTCAGTAAGAGGCCGGCAAAGGTGAGAACTTTGTTATGGGCAGCACAAGAAACCAAACCACCATATGTTTTCTGTCTTGTGGCATCAAAAAAAAGCTCTGACGGTCTGGCTTTTATCTGCACTAACAGCCTCATGGCGGAAATGGTGGCCTCAGCTATTACCCAGGAGGCTGTGGGTGGAGCCGTCTCCTACCTATCCAGCAACCGGGAGAAGAAGGCATCTGAGAGGCACTATATTGAGAGGCTGGAGGTGGCACACATGGAGCTGGGATTTGCAGTGGAGATATCATCAAAGATGCCCATCAGAGATGTCTCCTTGCTTTGTCGGAGCATGACGTTTAAGCGCAACTTTGAGGAGTGCGGTGAAGTGTTGGAGCGATGCAAGCTGCGGGTTTTGGAAGCTGACGAAGAGCAAAGGGTAACATCATCCTCCTCTTTTCCCAAGCGGTTTGCCCGTGTGGTGAAATCATATGTCTCGGATTTCTTTGGTATGAACAAGGATGATCTTTTGAGTTGCTCCCGTGTTCAAAGATTTGAGTGGTATGGAGTTAAGGCCAGGGAGTTTGCGAGGGATGTGGAGACTGGCTGTACACTTGCGCACTACAACTTTTTTAGCCCTCTCATCAAACCACTCTTTGAAGAGAAAAAACCACTCTATTATGAAATGCTGCAAGAAAGCCAAATCCTTCATATTACAATAGTTCCCAAACCTCTTGAAGGGCGTGGGATAGAGGCATGGATACGCTTAATTAAGGAGGATATTAGAATGCCACTGAAAAGTTTTGAACTATACATGATAGTACGACTTTCAGAGCATATGGACATAATTGGGATCATCATTAAGTGCTTGCAGTCTCTAGGACCCCGTTTTGAATCTTTGGCTCAAGATGTAGGTTGTCAACTTATTGCTATACAAAGTTCACAAGACGCCCTCTGCTCGCTTTTTACTCGGCCACTTCTTCAAGAAATGGATCCATTGCAAGCAAGTTCGGAGGCCGTGCAAGACAGCATTATATGGTTTGTTCACTGTCTAATCACTGACATGGGTCGCCCTGATCCGTTATGTTGCAGAACAAATGGGCACATGCCTTTTTCTAGCAACATTATCTCCACCAAATCAGTATTCAATATTCCGGAACCAGTTATCCACGTGCATTGCAAAAGGTATATTTCGGTGGCCGAGTACAATTACACGTCTAACGCAACACATGAAGGCGATGGAAATGACCTTGTCAGAGAATACCCAATTCTAGAGCTACATTTCGACATTAAACCTCATTCCGTGCATCATGAAGACCATCAGGGAAGTTATGAGCAAACAAGAGGAAATAGCAAGCATACAAATGCTCCTTTAAAACAAAAGCGTATAAATGCTAGCCTGTGTGAAATGCAGGAGATGATAATGCCAAACGCAATCCGTCATTTCATCCGTCAACCAGAGATTGTGGAGTATTCATTGCATTCTCGTGCAGCCCATGGTAATGCATCCTTTTATGTATTGAAGTCGAGTATCCAACTGAAAAGTTCACCACCCATGGAGAATATGGCTGCTTTTTATCGAGCGGCAGCATTACTTTGCACTGCCACCTCAACTTTTGACCTATTTTCGGTAAGTTATAAAGTATTAGATCAGGATAGAGCGGAAGTTTTATTATTACGTACTATCAAATTACTTGCTAGACTTTATATGTTTTCTTGGCTCTTAATTGAGCTAGCTCATCATTTTCGAAAGAGTTGGACTTCGCCCCATCACCTTATATCTCTCTTTTATTCCTACCATAAAAAAATTATTGGTTGTATTTGTATATCTAATGGCGAGACCAGAAATACAGTCCATCTCCATTATTTGGAAATATTTACCATGTAACATACGCCAAATGTCAGACAGTAGTTACTTGATAGGGTAGCTCTTGATGGTCATCATCTACAATCAATTTGACAGTCTCCATGGCCTACTTTCTATGCATACAATGAGGCAACGGACATCCACTAATCTGGCCTAAACAGTATGAACTGACAGGAAATGGGATCCCATGCACTGAAAAGTATAGATGGCCATAAGGCCCGCCCGGCACGGCCTGGCCCGGGCTCGGCAAGGAATGGTCCAAGTTTTGTCGGGCCGGCCAACACTTCGTGCTGTGCCGTGCCAGCCCACATGCTGGGGTTGCGGCCCAGGCACGGTGGCCCGTGCCATGCCAGCCTAGTCCAGCGTTGTCGTCACCGTTGCACCCATTCCGTGCTGCCGGCGAGGTTGTCTGCCCCGCCGTCTCTGTCCCACCATCGTCGCCGTTGAACCAGATCTCGAGCGGGATCGGTGAGAGAACTTGTGTCGGTGAGGGAGGCAGGGAGCTCAAGCGCGGCGGATTCGCTGGTGAGGAAGCTCTCTGCGGCGGTGGTCGCCGGTGACTCTCACGCGACGATGGTGCCTGGTGAGGGAGGCGGCGATCTCCCGTGCGTGCGTGGCGGCGGACGAGGACAATGGGTGGGAGAAGGGGAGGGAACTAGGGTTAGGTTTTGCTAGGGAGTGGAGGATATATATATATATATGGCTCTTCTCTTCTTGGGCCGGCCTTTGGACAAAGTCGAGCCGCGGTCATGCCGGCCCACCGTGCCGGCCTCTTTCGTGTCGTGCCGGCTGGCCCACCATGCTTAGGTTGTGGCCCAGGCACGGCCCATCTATCGTGTCGGGACGGCATGAGGCCAACCCTAGTCGGGCCGTGTTGTGCTTGGGCTAGGCCAAAACTCAGTGCCTTGGGTTGGGCCGTCGGGCCTCGGCCCTTTTGGTCAACTATAACTAAAAGTTAGAGTGCAGTTGTCACTTGTCAATGATACATGGGACCCATCGCCCACATATAAGTGAAAACTGCATGGACTGCTGGAATTCAGAGGAACCCTTCCGTATTGATAAATATATCTATAGGGCCTTAAATTTGGACTAATAAATACATGTATAATAGTATCTCTTTTTCTTTTTGGATCTTTGCTTTATAGTATACAGTGGGATCTTCTGTTTTATGGGCTATGGAAGACCCGAAATAATGCTATCTTTTTCATATCCTAGGCTACAGGCCTGCTCCCTGTTTTTCCTCTGTTAAAAACTCTGTTTTATTTGTAATCTTTACTCCTAATATATTCTAACAATACTCTTGCCGTCGTTTCCTAAAAAAAAAATGTCGTGTGAACTTTTTAAACTATATAATAATTGGCTAGCTTCTTTGAAGTCAAACCGGGTAATCCATTACTTTTTTTTTTAAAAAAAAAGTCATCTTGTAGTAGAACTTACCCATTTTACCTGTATTTCGCCTTCCTAGGCCGTCGCGCACAGGCCAGAGGAAGAAACAAGTGATCCACCGTTGGTCAATCAGGTTATTGAGGAGATGAAGCAGCTCGAACAGACGAGAGATCACATCCGCAGCCTAATTGCCTAGAAAGGGCGAATCCAGAAGAAAAAGAATGCAGCTGGTGTCTTTTTTTTTTTTTTTTTCTGTTGATGATCATTACAAACTGATGGAAAAAGTAGCTGGGATGATGTATTCACGTTTGGTTGTAGTAGTACTCCAGTATTTAGAGAGTGGAATTCCGTTGGGATTCTTTTTTTCCTCTTTTGGAAACGTGGGCAGGCAGGCGCTCACGAACCTTAAAAAACGAGGATAAAATGGCAAGAACAGAATTGCCCTTCTGGCAAACTGTGTGGAATTTTGGGAAATTCAATCGAAGGTTGCTAAAATCTACTGGCAGGGTTCAATAGCACACACGAGCCTCTACACGCTAATGGGCCCGGCCCATATACTAGATAAAGCCCAGAGACTGAGGCGGAGAGAGGAACGGCGATGAGGCGGCGGCGGCGGCGGCTGGGCGCGGGTGCGGCGAGGCGAGGCGAGGCGGAGAGGACTCCGCCGTCCCGGAGAAGCAACGGCGGCGGACGGAGATGAGGATGTTTCCTGCCACCCTCTCGAGGTACACTCCATTCACAGATTCACTCCATCCTTCCACATCCAACCGTGTCACAACGTTCAAAATAGAACCAAAGTTGAATCAAATCGGTTCGTGTTGAGATTGATTCGAGCGTATACATTTGGATTTTCGATGTGACGTGATTGGAGGTAGTTTCGTGGTAAATTCCCGCTTGTAAGTTCCCTATGATCTCGTCATTACCTTTTTTTTTTACTACCGCTAGATTAAAAATCTGATATTGTACATCTCATAATATTAAGAACTCCAGACGTGTTGTCAATGACAGTGACTCGCTAGTGTTTCCCAGCCGGTATGACAAGGATTGCTGTATTTTCTTTTCATGTTGGGATATAAGGATTCGGGTATTGTTTATCTTGGAAATGTAATGGGCGCAGTTGATAAAGAGTGAGCTCACGAAGTTGACAATGCTAGGTTATTACATTACACTTAGCTAAACAACGGGCTTAAGTGGCTGAAAACAGAGTAGCACTGGGTAAAAATGTAAAATTCATTCCCATTCCGAACCTTATACTGTCAGCTGAATGTGACGCCTTGATTAGGAACTTACCTCATAACTTCCCCTGCCTCTTTCATATGTTCAGATTTGCAGTACCTCAGATTGTCCTACTTCTGTATATATTAGTAGGAGTACATTTGTAGAACAGCTGCATATTTCTATATGGCTTGCTTGGGTAGATAAATAAAAATCAATAGCACCACTATATCTTCACACTACTTGACCAGGCTAGCTTTGAAATTCTTTCACAAAGTTGGGATCAGCGGTTGACAGCTCAATTCTTCAGTAAGAAGCAGATGTGAGAAGTTTATTATGCATACTATTAGAAACCAAACCACTCGTTGTTTTATGTCTTGTAGTTTCAAAATAGCTCTTATCTTCTCTGCAGCAACACCCTTCATGACAAAAATGGTGGCCTCAGCTGTTGAAATGGTGGCCTCAGCTGTTGTCCAGGAAGCTGTGGGCGGGGCAGTCTCCTACCTGTCTAGCAACTGGGAGGAGAAGAACTTCAAGAGGTACAATTTAGAGAAGCTGGAGATGGCACATTCTAAACTGGAGCATGGACGAGAGATCCGCAAAGCTTCCCATCATGGACGTCTCCTTGGTTTGTCAGAGGAGGACGTTTAAGCGTGTCTACATGGAGTGCGGTGAAGTGATCGAGCGATGCAAGCTGCGGGTTTTGGAAGTTGATATAGAGCAAGGGGTAACACAGCTCCCTTTTTCCAAGAAGTGTGTGAACAAGGTGAAATCGTACGTCATGTCTTTCTTTACCATGAACAAGGGTGATCTTTTGGGTTGCAGCCATGTTGGAAGATTTGAGTTTTTTTGCAGACAAGGCCAGCGAATTTTTGAGAGATGTGGAGACCGGCTGTTCACTTGCTCACTACAGGTTCCTCAGCCCTATCATCCGATCACTTCTCGAAGGGAAAAGCCTTCAGTATGAAGTGTTGCAAGGAAGTCAAACCCTTGGTATTACAATACAGCCCATATGTTTCGAAGAGCGTGGTGTGGAGGCATTGCTGAAGTTAAGTAACAAGGATGGAAGTTTTGATCTATCGATGATACTACAACTATCAGGGAACACAGACATAGTTGGGGTTACCCTCAAGTGCTTGCAATTACTCGGACCTCATTTTGAATCTTTAGCTAAAGATGCAGTTCGTCAACTTGTTGTAGTACAACCTACACAAAACGTTCGGACACTTCCTCAGGATCACGAATCAATGCTAGCACTTCAGGCCATGGAACACCGGCTGCACACAACTCGAACTAGAGTTTGTCGCCCTGATCCATTGTGTTGCAGAGAGAAGAGGCATTGTACTTGTACTGACAACATCTTGTCCAAATTACCATACGATATTCTAGAGCCAGTTATCTACATGGATTCCAGAAGATACATTTCAGCTGCTGAGTACAACTACTTGTCTAGCTCAACAGATGAGATCAGTAGAATTGGTATTGTGAGAGATTGGCCACCTTTAGAGCTGGCAATCATGATCTTGCCTCATTTGCCCGGTCATGGAGCCCCGCAGGGGAGTTATGAGCATTCAGGAGGAAATGTCAAGCGCATAAATGCTAGCCTGCACGAAATGCAGGAGATGGTAGTGCCAAAGGCAATCGACTGCTTCATCCATCAGCCCGAGCTGGGGAATTATTCATTGTATTTTCATCCAGGACATGGTTATACATTCTTTGATGTGCGGAAGTCAAGGATCCGAATGGCAATTGGACCCAAAACCATTAGCAATAGCAGATCCATGACCAAACAAGTAACATAGACAAGAAGACATCACTAGACAAAGCTGATCGAAACGTTGTGAGGGATTGGCCACCTCTGGCTCTGATGCTGGCAATCAATCAGAACACCTCATTTGTCGCACCAGGGAGTCCCACAGGAAGGTTTTGAGCATAAAGGAAACATGAGTATGAATGCTATATTGCTAGCATGTACAAAATGCATGAGATGTTTGTGCCCAAGTCAATCATCGGTCAACAATAGCAGATCCAGGACCGGGAGAGCAGCAAAGAGAAGACATCACTAGAAGGTTGGCAGTGTAGTGTGTAGTTTATAGTTAGTCAGCTGTTCTCATCCGAAATAAATGTAATTTTTGAGATGATGATCTGAAACAAATTTATGATCTAGTGTCTTCTAGTCAAAAGCCCTTGGCAACCTTGACTTAATACATTCTATGCACTGATTCCATATATGATGCAAACAAATATATGATGCGCATATATCTTATACCTGTTGTTCAGTCCTTCAATCTATATGTTCTGCTCCCATCAATTAGTTATTGGTGAACAGGTGGAGTGGAGACCAAGCCGGTGGAGAGGTGGTGGCGGCGTCGCGGTCGCAGGCGGGGTATGGGAGGTTAGTATTATTATCCTTATTACTCTCATTTTCTGTCTTGTGGGCTTGTGGCGTCAAAAGATGACCTTGTTTTTCTGCAGTAGCAACCTTAATGGCAGAAATGGTGGCCTCAGCAATTACCTAGAAGGCTGTGGGTGCCTTTTCTCCTATCTGTCCAGCAACCTGGAGAAGGCATTTCAGAGGCACAACTTTGAGAGGTTGGAGATGCCGCACGCTCAACTGGAAGCACGCGCTAGAGACATCCGCGAAGCTGCCCATCACAAAGTCTCCCTTGCTTCGTCAGAGGAGGACTTTTAAGCATGTTTATGATGAATGCAGTGAGGTGGTGGAGCGATGCAAGCTGCAGGTTTTGAAAGTTAACGAAAGCAACAGGTATGTAACACAATCCTTGCCTTGTCCCAAAGGGTGTGTGAACAAGGTGAAATCGTACTTCTCATGTTTCCTTGGGAGACGAGAGATTGGATATAACAGCAATGACAAGGAGTGGTTGGAAAGGTTAAATTGGTTGATTACAGGACACTTAGCTAAAGGAAGAGACTAAGTGGCCAAAGTCAGAGTAAAAAAATCCCCCTCCATAGAAAAAACTCCAATTTGTATGTGACATCCTAATTAGGAAGTTTCCTCCTCCTTTTTAAAGGCCTCATTCATATGGTGTGCAGTTTAAGTAATACATGCACCACTGCCAACAGTTCACTTTATTCTGCTTCTTGTGGCTGTTGGTGGATCCTTCTCCTACTTGTCGAGCAGACTGGAGGAGAAGGCGTCCGAGAGGGACAACTTGGAGAGGGGGGAGATTGTGGAAGGAACACTGGATGCTGCACTAGAGAGAACTGCACATGTGCCCATGACATACCTTTCCTTACATCGTACGAGGATGAGGCTTAAACGAGTCCACGAGGAGTGCACTGAAATGGTGGCGGATTTTGGAAGTTGAAGAAGAGCAACGGGTAACACAATCCGCTTCTTTACCGAAGCGGTGTGTGAGCAAGGTGAGATCGTACATCTTGTCTTCCCTTGGCATGAACAAGGATGAACGTCTTTTGAGTAGCTCCGATGTTCGAAGACTCGAGAGGCATGCAGACGAGGCCAATAAATTTGTGAGAGATGTGGAGGGTGGTTGCACGCTCCGGCATTACAACTTTTTTTGCCCTATCATCAGACCACTTCTCGAAGGGAAATATCTCTGGTATGGAAGCCAAACATTTGCCGCTATAATACTGCCCATATTTGTTGAAGGGCGTGGTGCAGAGGCAATTATAAACTTAAGACAGAGGGATAGAAGAACGTTACCAGAAAGTTTTTCCCTCTTGCTAGTACTACGACTCTCAGAGAACACGAACATATACAGGACTATCATCTTTTCTTTGCAGTTACTTGGGCCTCCTTTTATATCTATGGCTAAAGATGCAGTTGATCAACTTGCTGCCCTGCAGCCACTTACACCCGATGGCGTTACGATGCTAGTAGATGATCCGAAGTATTTGCTGCAATCTCGCCCAGATCCATTGTGTTGCAGAGAAAAGAGACACGGACCTTGTACTGACAACACCATCTCATCCAGATTGCCATACGATATTCCGGAACCCATTGTCGGCATGCTTTGCTGCATTTCGGCTGCTGAGTATATTAGTTACTTTCCTGAATCAAATGATATTGTGAGGGATTGGCCGACTCTAGAGATGACGGTCTGTATCTTACCTCATTCCGTGAACCGTGAGAGTCCAGTAGCAATTGACAAACGTATGTATGCTAGCCTGCACGAAATACCAGAGATGGCAGAGCTAGTTCCCAAGGCAATGGATTGCTTCATCCATCAACCCCAGCAGGAGTCTTATCTACGGAAATTATATTCAACGCATGGTTCTCTATTTCTCCAACTGGAGGAGCCACGCGTCGAGCAGATCCAAAGCAAAGCCAAGAGCAGATCCAGGCCCAGGAGAGTAGCAAACAGAAGACGTCGTCGCTAAAACTTTGGATTGAGATGTGCAGTTAATTTGTATGCTTAATCAAGCTCTTCCCCTCCATAAGACAAATGTACATGCTAGTGTGTTTAGATTTATCCAGGGCCCTTGTTAGCCTTGATCAGTCCGTTGATTAGTTTCAATGTTTCATATAGGAGTATGATCGAAGCAAATGTACTTGGTTGATATCTGCTGATCATATAGGAGTAACTGCTAACTGTTGTTCAGTTCTTCAATTTCTCTGTTGCTCATATAAGAGTAGTTAAGAGTCCTAAGTACCGGGTATTTGGTCATATGTAACGCACCTCGTCTTAATTCAATGCATTATCTCCTTGTTTCATTAAAGTTACCTCCATGTTCAAATGTTCAATGCATTATTCTTGCTTAAAACAAGTTGAATAGATAGGCCGTGCATGCAGTTTTCGGGTCATGTAGCATATACATACATGATGTGCACTCGCAGCACAATTTTTTCGTGCCGACCGAAAGGAAAGCATGGAGGCAATTAAAAGGGCCTTACTTCAGTTCAGTACGGCCCGGTGGAAGCCCACTCCACCTTGGATTTGTGAGCCAAATTAGTTGATTACTTCAATAAAATGCACCTTTATCTGGCCGGATGAGCGGACTGACGAGATAATGCCGGATGGCCCACTTTAAGTATGGAAGATCTCAACACGGGAGTTAATCCATCGATCACACTGTTCTTGAATTAACAACGCGTGAGCTGCAGCGAAGAAGACTCATAGGATCAATTGAACATTCATACTCTCCCTTGGGCTTGGCAACGGGCAGGGATGGGATCAGGTTGGGCTAGAACGTCCTCAGCCCCGATCCCCGAAGTTCTCTCCCGGCCCCGGCCCCCAAGGGAACAACGGGGCGAAAATCTGCCCCGTCCCTCGACAGGGCCACACTGCCTCGAAGGAGGCCGAAGAAAGAGATGGCATGGTGGTGGAGATGACCACAGTGACGAGCTTCGGCGACACAGCAACGTCGACCGGCGCGACGACGTACTTCAGCGGCAAACAGCCGGCGACGGTCGCGAATGCGAGTTGCGAGGAGCGCGACGATAGGCGTGGAGGTGAGGCGCCTAGCGATGGGCTTTAGCGGCGACCAAGCGGTGATGGGCTTTAGCGGCGAGGGCACGACGAGGAGCACCGCCGGTGATTGGCATTCGTAGAAGAGGCTGCGACAGTGATGACCAGCGTGACGAGGTGGGGCGGGCGACGTCGCGTTGAGGAGGGTAGGATGTGGTGGCCGACCAGAGTGGAGGGTGCCGTCCCGGTGCCTCGGCGACTCCCGTCAGGAAGTGAAGATGATTGGAGAAAATTTTAAGGTTTGTTTATATATGATGTATTCTGATGGGCTATTGCGCCAAGTTATATGGGCTTTAAATTCTATTACAAAGATGCTATACCTATTTTAGGGACCCAAGGTCCCCGCGGGTGAAGATTCACCCCGTCCCCACCCCGAATATTTTTGGGCCCCGACCCCATCTCCCAGTGGGGGAAAAACTCCCCTATAATAGAATAGGCAGGGCATGCATGCAGTTTTCTGGTCATGTAACATGCATGGTGCTGTTTCTAAAAAAACATGCATGATGCGCACCAGCTGACCAGCATCCCGATTTTTTTTTTTGGAACATACAAAAGCTTTGGCTTTGCATGTCATTTCAATAAGGAGAAGATAGAATTACACGCCAGTCTAGCTGGCCGGTGACAAGCCCCAAAATGAATTGTTCAGAGGTTTACATCTCTCAAAAAAAAAAAAAAATAGAAAACTTCGGCGGCCCTCCCTCGCGCCAAGCTTTGAGCTCTTCAATGGCAGAAACCACGGTTTGCTGCATATCCGTTTCGATATTGTCAAAAACTCTTCTGTTTCTTTCCTTCCAAATGCACCATATCACAAGGGTTGCGATAGTGAAGGTTCCTTTGAACTGCAAGTCTCCCATGTTTTCCGTCATACTCAGCCATTTGGATAGAAGATCATTACCCGAGTGCAGTGTCCAGCGAATTCCCAGGCGCCAAAGAATTCTACTCCAAAGTTGTTGCGACCAGAGACAATGGACAAACAGGTGATTTGCTGTTTCCTCCTCCTGTCCACACAGCTTGCAAGTTCCATGATTGTCAATGTTCCTGCGCTCCAGGCGATCAGCTGTCCAACATCTACCAAGGACCGCCAACCATGCAAAAAAACTTGTATTTAGGCGGCGCCCAAGAACTCCAGATTATTTTGTTTCCCGCGAAGTAGGTTGCTCCCGAAAACATTGCCTGATACGCTGAACGAGCAGAATAACCATTACCTGTCCACTTCCAAATGAAGCTCTCTTTGCTTTCAGAATGTAGACGAACGCTTGCTACGTGATCCCATAAGATCAAGTACTGATAAAGGATGGGCATCCCGATTTTTTTCATGCCAAGACGACGAAAGAGGTGAAGTGTGTACATGATGCTCTCTATGCGCACAAGTAGAAGTGTGTCCATACATCCATTTGGATGGATACAGCCATACAGGCCCGCATCCATACTTTTTGATGTAATGGGTTAAACGCTATCTTGTCTAATTTAATAAAATGCCTATGGGTCTCAAAGGAAATGGAAACTTAAAAAAAAAGGTATATATGCATGCCCGCAGTTCGATCATTTCTCTTGGTTAAACTGGACTGGACGGAGACGGACCGTTCTTTAGTTGATCGATCGTAAGCAAGCCGTCCCCTCACCCAAAGAACGCGGTATCGTCCGATTCACGGCATGGACTAGCATATGATAGATCGCTCTCACTCGGTAATTATGGTCGGTAACCTCATCGTCCTGGCAACGCCAAGCTGTTCCCTTCGAAATGGAAAGAGATCGTGCTCTTTCTCATACAAAGAAAGACGTGCGCTAGGGTGCACAAAAGTACGTGTAGAAGCTGCTTTTTCCGTCCAACAATATTAGCATTTGTGGATATTGGCATGATTCTCGAGTACTAATTTAACAATATTGTTCATAAAAAAATTGAATACAAAGAGTTTTATTATAATAACATGTTTAATTATATACGAACCAGTAACACCATTCTTAAATGATTAATGTTGTATTTCTTTTTTGTTATTAAAAGTCAAAGACACTATTTAGAAAAAGCTTACTCTGTTGAAAGGTGATTAACAGCTTCCAAGCATCGAGGAAGACGAAGACTTGCTCCCACCGGCTGTCCTTGTCCACTACTCATTCCGCTTCCATGAGTGCTTTCCTCATAAATAGTTGGAGTAGTTTCCTGGCAATGGTCTTGAAATGTTAATGTTGTCTCCATTGATCGAATTGTTTCCGACTTAATTTTAGTTGTTTTGTTTCTCAAACTACTCGAAAGCTTCTAATGGCTTGATGCAGACAATCTCGTGTAACCTGTGACCTGTGTTGTCATAAACTCTTTTGCTTGTTTTGGTCTCATTGCGTTGCCTGTAATGACTAACGGCGTTTAGTTAGACTTTTGCGTGACATTTCCGAATTCATGCACACACGGTTGGTAAACTGATTGGGCTCATTGTGAACGCCCCGCTACTCACTATTGGGCCCAGCCCATCTATATATGGATAAAGCCCAGAGACTGAGACGCCGAGAGAGAGAGAAGAGAGAGAGAGAGAGAGGGTGAGGGGAACGGCGGCAACGAGGGCGGCGGCGGCGGCGACGAGAGCTCGGACGCGGCGATGCGGAGGGCTGCCTCCGCCGGTCGGAGAAGCCGCGGCGGCGGCAAGGGGTGACGCAGACGAGGAAGCTTCCCCCGCCACTGCCATCTCGAGGTACACTCCATGCATGATTCATCGATCCACACCCAATTATGCCACATTGTTCGTTTTCAGCTTGGTTCATTTAGTCCCCCAGTGTCTAGGCTCTCAGTTGGAGTCCAGTTAGTTCGTGTGTAGTGATGTTTTGGCTTTTCAATGCGATTAGGGTGCAGTAGTTTCGCGTTGAGTTCGTACTTATCTTTCGGATTGTGACTTGTACGGAGTACTGATTTGTAAGGAGAAAAAACAATCACATTAGACAAAAAAGTTGTTGTCGTTTTTAAGAAATCGATATATGCCATTGACTTGCTGCATGACGGTATTTTTGGGGAGTAAAGATCGGATATACTCCCTCCGTCCTTAAATATTTGACGCTATTGATTTTTTAACACACGTTTGACCGTTCATCTTATTAAAAAAACTTTTATCAAATATATAAAACTATATGTGTGCATAACAAATTATTTAACAATAAATCAAATGATAGGAAAAGAATTAATAATTTCATAAATTTTTTAAATAAGACGAACCGTTAAATATTTGTAAAAAAATCAACAGCGTTCAAACATTTAAGGATGGAGGGAGTATCATCAACGGAAAAGGGTGTACACACAGATTGGTTGACTACAGTACACTTAGCTAAAGGTCGAGATTAAATGGCTAAANCCCGGGCGGTCGTGGAGAGTTACTCCCATTTGTAAGCGACATTTTAACTAGGAAGCTTCCTCCTCCTTTCTGAAGGCCTCATTTTATATGGCCTGCAGTTTAACAGCTCAGTAAAAGCAAACACATTAGACATGTTTTTTTTTGTGGTTTTAAGAAATCGATATGTCATCAACTTGTCGTAGTCCGCTAGTGCTCTCGAGGCTGCTGAACAATGCTCTTTTGGGGAGATGAGACATCGGATATATCAGGAATTAAATGGAGTGGCTCGAAAGAATGAATGCACTAAATTGGTTGATTACGGGACACTTGGTTAAAGGATGACACTAAGGGAATAAATTTAGAGTAAAAGAATTCCCCACCACGTAAAATTTACTCTTAAACTGACATCTTAACTAGGAAGCTTCATCCTCCTTTCTTAAAACTTTTAAGACCTCATTCATATGGCCTGCATTTTGTTCTGTTTCTTCTGCTTATATAACTGTTCCATTGTATTACAGGATGCATGCAAATCAGTAACAACAGTACAGCACTGCGCATCATCCTCTCTTCCTGTCCGTTTGTCATCCAGTCAGCCTCCTAATTTGAAATTTCCACTGAATTGGAATCAGTGGCTGGTAGCTCCGATCTTCAGTAAGAAGCATAGTTAGCATTCTGTTATCCATACCACCCTGATTCTCTGTTCTGTAGGCTTTTGACATCAAAAAATGCTCTTGCTTGTTCCAGGAGGCAACCCTCATGGCAGAAATGGTAGCTTCAGCTGTTCTCCAGGAGGCTGTCAGTGGGGCCTTCTCCTACCTGTCAAGCGACCGGGATAAGAACACTTCCCAGAGGCACAATTTGGAGAGGATGGAGATGGTGGAAACTAAACTGGATTACGCGTTAGAGAGAACTGCAGAGCTGCCCATGACATACCTCTCCTTGCATTGTCGGAGGAAGATGTTTAAACGAGCCTACAAGGAGTGCACTGAAGTGGTAGCGCGACATAGGTTGCGTGTTTTGGAAGTTGACAAAGAGCAACGGGTAACTGACTCATCCTCTTTACCCAAGCGGTATGTGAACAAGGTGAGATTGTACATCTTGTCTTTCCTTGGCATGAACAAGGATGAACATCTTTTGAATAGCTCCGATGTTCGAAGATTTGAGAGGTTTGCAGATGATGCTGACAAGTTTGTGAGAGATGTTGAGGGTGGTTGCACACTTCGGCACTACAACTTTTTTTGCCCTCTCATCGAACCACTTCTCGAAGGGAAATTTCTCTTCTATAATTTATTGCAAGGAAGCCATACTCTCTTTTTAGTGATACTGCCCATATTTCTTGAAGAGCATGGTGCAATGGCATTTATAACCTTACTTAAGATGGATAGCAGAATGGTAAGGGAAAGTTTTTGCTTCTTTCTGTCACTACGACTTTCGGAGAGCACGGACATAATTAGGACGATCCTTTATTGTTTGGAGTTACTTGGACCTCCTTTTATATCTATGGCTAAAGATGCAGTTTGTCAATTTGCTGCCCTGCAGCCACTTCCTCCGGATTGCATAACAAAGCCAGATATAGATGATTCCTTTATTGCTTTATGTTTGTGCGGTCGCTCAGATCCGGTGTGTTGCAGAGAAAAGAGGCACAGACCTTGTGCTGGCAACACCATGTTATCCAGATTGCCGTACGATATTCCGGAACCCATTGTCGCCATGTGTTGCCGTATTTCGGCTGCTGAGTATACTAATTACTTTCCTGACTCGAATGATATTCTGAGTGATTGGCCTACTCTAGATATAGGAGTCTATATCTTTCCTCATTTAGTGGTTGATTGGGTAAGTGGTGAGAGTCCAGGAGCAGGAGCTATTGCCAAGATGTATGATAGCCTGCACGAAATACCGGAGATGGCAGAGCTAGTGCCCAAGGCAATGGATCGCTTCATTCATCAACCCGAGCAGGAGTCTTATTCACTGGATTTATTTGCAACGCATGGTTATGTATCTATCGAACTGGAGAAGCCGCGCGTCGAGAATGTCCAAAGCAAAGCCAACAGCAGATTCAGGCCCAGGAGAGTAGCAAATAGAAGACGTCGTCGCTAAAACTTTGGATTGAGATGTGCAGTTTGTATGCTCAATATCAAGCTCTTCACCTCCAAAAGACAAATAATGTACATGCTAGTGTGTTTAGATTTAGCCAAGGCCCTTGTTATCCTTTATCAGTCCGTTGATTAGTTTCAATGTTCCAATGTAGGAGGATGATTGAAGCAATATACATGGGTGATATCAGCGAAGTGCTAACTGTTGTCCACTTCTTCAATTTGTTTGTTCCTGTCTATTTATTAACTAGTTGTGAAATGGTTTGTTGGAACGTATTTTGCCATGTTATTGATCATGTAAAATGAAGTCGTCTAAAACAATGCATTATCTCCTTTTGTTTAAGACACCTCCAATTTAAATGCTCAATGAATTATTCTTCCTTAAAACAAGTACTACCTCCGGATTTTAATACATGTCGTTTCAGACAAAATGTTTGGCCTGATCTCTGTACAAATTCGCTGTCCGAAACGACAAGCAATTGTGTCCGGAGGGAGCAGTACTCTCTAATAGAATAGCCAGGCTATGCATGCAGTTTCCGGTCATGTAACATGCATGATGCGTACCTGCAGCCCAATTTTTTTCATGCCAAGACGGAAGGGGTTGTTCAATCCTTCAGTTTCTCTGGTCCGGTCCATTAGCGAATCCTTCAGTTTCTCGGGTTTGAAATGTTTCCTGGCAACGGTCTTGAAATGTTGATGCTGCCCATTGATCGAATTGTTACCGACTTTTAGTTGTTTTCCTCTGAAACTATTGTTACCGACTGCCAGAGCAATATTTGATCGAAAATTCTGCCGTATCCATCAGCCATGCAGGCCCGGAAACAGAAGAAACCATCGGGCCCATACATAGATCGGCCACGTTTAATTTCCGCTTGATTCGTTCTAGACTTCTAGTCTCCCTCCCAGTAGTGTCAGCCGCATTGCGTTTGAGGAGATGGGATCCAGACCTAAACTTACCAATAGGAGATCCAGGCCGAGGACAGTAGCAAAGAGAAGATGTTAACGAAATATCCGTGATTGATATCTGCTACTAGCTGTGCTGTTCAATTCTTCAGTTCGTCCACACCCAATTTTTTTACAACGTTTTCCGCTTGATTCATTCAGTCTCCCAGTGTCTCGGCATTCACTTTGAGTCGAGTCAGTTCACATTGTGATGTTTTTCTCTTTTCAATGCAATTAGGGTGTAGTTTCGCGTTAAGTTCATACTTTTATCTTGCAGTTAAAGGACGATGTTTAACCTCTGATAACCTACAGGTGAGGAAATGGCCTCATGATCCTAAGTGTGCTCTCTGTACAACGGCGAATGAAACATGCGAGCATCTTTTCGTCCGCTGCAGATATACCAATGCTGTATGGTTAGGTATTAGAAGCTGGATTGGTGTGTCCTTCCCTCTACCAGGAAACCAGAATGACAGCCTGGTAGAATGGTGGCTGAATGCAAGACAGTCTTTTCAGATGCGCTACATGAAGGCCTTTGATAGCGCTGTCTTGCTCTGTTGTTGGCTAATTTGGAAAGAACGGAATGCCAGAATTTTCGAGAAGATGTTCAAGTCGGCAGCTGATCTCATCACTGATATCAAAGAGGAGATTGAAGTTTGGAAGGCAGCACGTTTGTTCAATGTAAATAGCTCTTAACGGTTCTGTTTTTTTTCCTTTCTCGCTCAGTGTAATTTCGCTTATGTGAGACATGTCTTGCATAGACTCGACAGCTTACTGTCGTGAATTTGTACTGATCTTTACTCCAACAAAATCTTAATACAATTGGTCGCCGAACGTTTCGGCCGGCCCGGCAAAAGTTATAAGGAGTAAAAGCGAACACAATAGACAAATTTGTTTTGTCGTTTTAACAAATCCATGCCATCAACTTGTCGTACTCCATGACTGGCTAAGTGGTCTCGAGGCTGCTGGACGATAGTCTTTTGGGGAGCTGAGACATTGGGTATATCACAAATGAAATGGAGTGGTTGAAAAGGGTGAATGCACTAAATTGGTTGATTACATGACACTTAGCTAAATAACGACACTAAGTGGATGAATTTAGAGTAAAAGAATTCCCCATCATGTAATTACATTTTGGCGAAGAAAATTTGCTCTTACTTTTTGACGAAGAAAATTTACTCTTACTTGCAAGTGACATCTTAACTAGGAAGCTTCCTCCTCCTTTCTCAAAACTTTTAATATCTCATTCATATGGGCTGCAGCTTGTTCTACTTTTTCTGCCTATATAACTGGTCCATTGTATTACAGGATGCAGACAAATCAGTAACAGAAGTACAGCGCTGCACATCTTCCGCTCTGATTGTGAGTTCGTGAATCAGCCAGCTTCCAAATTGATATTTCCATAGAGTTGGGATCAGTGGCTGGTAGCTCAGTTCTTCAGTAAGAAATCCAAGTTTAGCATTCTGTTATCCATACCACTCTGGTTTTCTGTTTTGTGGGCTTGCGACCTTAAAAAGTGTTCCAGGAGGCAACCCTCATGGCAGATATGGTGGCCTCAGCTGCTTTCCAGGAGGCTTTTGGAGGGGCCTTGTCATACCTGTCAAGCAAATGGGAAGATAAGGCGTCCGAGAGGCACAACTTGGAGAAGCTGGAAATGGCGCAGACTCAACTGGAGCATGCGCTAGAGACATCCGCAAAGCTGCCCATCACAAACGTCTCCTTGCTTTCTCGGAGGAGGATTTTTAAGCGTACCTATGATGAATGCAGTGAAGTGGTGGTGCGATGCAAGCTGCGGCTTTTGGAAGTTAACGAAGAGCAACGGCTAACACAATCCTCCCCTTTCCCCAAACGGTGTGTGAGCAAGGTGAAATCGTACTTGTCATCTTTCGTTGGCATGAACAAGGACGACGATTTGAGTAGCTCCCATGTTAGAAGATTAAAGGGGTATGCAGATGATGCTGACAAGTTTATAAGAGACGTGGAAGGTGGTTGCACACTTCGGCACTACACGTTTATTTCCCCTCTCATCAGAACACTCCTTGAAGGGAAACGTGTCCTGTCTGTAATGTCGCATGGAAACCAAACCCTTGGACTTTATATAGTTCCCATAATTCTTGAAGGACGAGGGGTGGAGGCATTGATATGTTTACTCAAGGAGTATAGCAGGATGCCCCTGAAAGAGGATTTCCTCATGCTGCTTTTACGACTCTCAGAGAGCACGGGCATATTTAGGACTGTTATCAATTGTTTGCCATCACTTGGACCTCATTTTATGCCTGTAGTAAAAGATGCAGTTCGTCAATTTGCTGCCCTCCAGCCACTTACGCTGGAGGGCGAACAAAGGCCAGATCAGATGGTTTGGCCGATGTGATGCAGTACGCTCGCCCAGATCCATTGTGTTGCAGAGAAAAGAGGCAGGGTTCCTGTGCTGAAAACGCCATCTCGTCTAGATTGCTATACGATCTTCCGGAACCCGTTATCGCCATGTGTTGCAAAAGCAATATTTCAGCTGCTGAGTGCAGTAACTACTTTGCTGACTCAAACGATACTGTGAAGGATTGGCCCACTTTAGAGATGTTCTTGTGTATCTATCCTCACCTTTCGTTCCCTGAATCCGATTTGGTAAATTGTGAGAGTTCAGGAGCAATTGAAAAGCAAATCATGTATGATAGCATGCACGAAATGCCGGAGATGGCAGAGCTACTGCCCAAGGAAATGGATTGCTTCATCTGTCAACCCGACCTGGAGTCTTATTCATTGATGTCACTTACAACGCATGGTCTTGTATGTCTTGAACTGAACAAGCCGCGCGTCCAGGAGATCCAAACCAAAACCAATAGGAGATCCAGGCCCAGAAGAGTAGCAAAGAGAAGAAGCAGGTAAAACTTTTGGTAGCCCCAGTGAATGGGCAGTTTTTGCTTAATCAAGCTATTCCCATCCAAAAGACAAATGTAAGAGCTAGTATGTTTAGATTTAGCCAAGACTTGTAATAGGCGGATGTTCTCACTCCTGTTTTTCAAGTCTTGTGTCATTAATGATGAACTGTGGTAGTGCGTACGTGGGTTGGAGTATTTTGCCTGCAATGTTGGCATTGAATTGTTGATTCTGTCATTGATCGAATTGTTCCCGATTTCTGGATGTTTTGTTGCTCAAACTACTGGAAAGATTCTAGCTTTGTTACAATCTCCTGTAACCTGTGACATGTGTTGCCTTGTATAGTTGTATCTGATAAAGAGAAACTTTCCTTTGCTTGTTTTGGTACCATTGCTTTGTGATATGACACAATATTGATCTGGATGACCTTAAGTGGATACCGGAGAACTATCCATATTATTCTTCATTCAAATATGTCCGTGTACCCACTTGTTAGCCTAGCTCCCATTGGTTCGCATTTAGCTGAGGCTGATCAGCACCAAACTGTCAATCCTTCCGTTTCAATAGTATTTTCACACCAAACTGCTAATCCGGTGCTGTGCCAAACAGCCGTGGCTTAAAAGCTCGTCTCAACCAAAACAGCGATTCAGTGGGATTCAGCTCAAAAGTACAAGACCAGACAGCAAACCGATCCCGATAACAGCCTTGAATGTTCAATGCATTATTCTTGCTTAAAACAATTCGAGACGAGTAGATAGGCAGTGCATGCAATTTCTGGGGCATGTAATATACATGAACATGAGGCGCACTCGCAGCCTAAATTTTTTCGTGCCAAGATAGAAAGGAAAGCATGGAAACGAAAGGGCCTTACCTTAGTTCAGTTCAACACGACCCAATTGAAGCCCACTCCACTTTGGACTTGTAAGCCAAATTCGTACTAGTATTCTACTTCAAAAAATGAAAAAGATACCAGCACAGATATGTCAAGCTGCGACAATTTGTTCTTTTTTTTAGTGGAGCTGCGATAATTTGTTTGAAATGCATATATGCACTTTTCTCTGGCAGGATGAATTAATCTGAAGTAGTGGAAGATCTCAACGCGGGAGTTTATCTGAACCATCGATCAGACTGTTCTTGAATGAAGACATTAGTTTAGTTGCGAATTAGCTACGTTGTAATTTAGTTGCGAATGAGGTACGTACGTTTCTTTTGCTCATTCGTAGCATGATTAGTAGTAGTACTAGTAGTTCACGCGGTTACTTACCTGATAATGGAAACTATGTCGTCGTCACTCATCTGTGTTTTTCTTCAAATAATCCATTCATTCTTCATGCTCGTGTCAATCTTGACTATTATAAGCCGCCGGCCATGCGCGATACACTGAATTTAGGTGCAGCGAGCCAGCGAGGAAGCATCATAGGAATTGAACGTTTACCCTTCCAGTCAACAAAATATTACTTCCTCCGTTTTTTTATATTTAACACCGTTGACTTTTAAACTCAACTTTGATCATTCGTCTTATTTAAAAAATTTAATCAAATATATAAAAACAAAAGTCATCTTATAAATTTTTTAAATAATGAAACAACTAATGTCAAAATAGATGGCATTTGCATATTTTTTTTAATAAGACGAATGGTTAAAGTTTTGCTTAAAAGTCAATGGCGTCAAATATAAAAAAACGAAGAGAGTATTTTTTTTGCATATCTCTCTAGTTGAAATGAATTCATTAGTAACTTTTTCTGCCGAGAAGTCAGAAGAGTAGTAGAACAGCTGCTTGCTCCCAATGCTTGTCCTTGTTCAGCTTCATGTGAATGCACGATCCTGTCCTCATATATAAGCACAGTGCTCCTCGACCCTCATGTACCCTCTAGCATTGAACACCTGATAAGCTAGCTCTGTAAAGTGTTTAGACACACAACCATGGCTGCAGAGATGGTCAATTCCGCTGTCATCGGAGAAGCGGCGAACAGAATCATATCCAGCTTGATCAGCAAGCTCAAGGAGAGGCCTGACGAATTAAGAAAAGACAACGTCGAGAGGATGGAGATGGCACACATCAGGATGGAGGCCGCGCTGATCATGTCCAGCAAATGGCAAATCACCAACGTGCCGGTGCTGCGATGGCGGAGCAAGCTAAAGCGCGCGGCTCAGGAGTGTGACGACACGCTGCGACGATCAAAGCAGCGCATCGAGGAAGACAACCAGATCAGGCAACGGGTAAGCCAGTCCTTCCCCAAGAGGGTCGCACACGCGACCAAATCTCTCTTCTCATCTTTCATCAGTGGAGATGACACATCATGCATCACTTCAGCTGATGTCCGAAGATTTGAGAGGCTCGCAGATGGTGCAAACGACTTTCTAAAGCTGGTAGAGTTTGGTGGAACGCCACGCCAATATATGTTTTTCAACCCTTTAATTGGTAATCTTCTATCTGGAAAAAATTTGAGGTACATAGCACTAATAGGGAGCACATTTTACTACTTACTTATAAGACCCGTAAGCTTTGAAGAGCGTGGGGTCGAGGCGACGGTAGCGTTCATCTGCCAAGATTCTAAGGAGCCTTCAAAGGATATTAGATTAGGGTTCATGCTACGACTTTCAGAATGCACAGATGTATTTGGGGTCATAATCAAGTGCCTGCAATCATGCATGCCGCACTACAAGTTTGTGGCTGAACATGTTAGGAGGGAGCTCGTTCAGCTGCCTACCCAAGATTTTTCCTGGGAGACACATCCTTCATATAGCAACCGTGAGTTCTGGATCAATGTTCACAACATTCTAACGCAATGGAATCGTCCAAATCCGTTTTGTTGCAGCGACCATGGGCATCATCGGATCACTTCTCCTAGTACTATTAGTAACACCAAAAAGTCATCATCATCATCAAGACTCTCTAGTATGTTTCCCGAACAAGTTATAGCATTTCATTTCCAGTGCCGTATCTCTTTATCTGATATTAAACACAATTCAGATATGCCCCCTCTGAAGTTGGGCGCTTTGTTTATACCCCATCACTCACAAGAGGACATGTTGGAGCTTGTAGATGAGAGCTATGCTCTAGAGCCCATCAGTGTAAACGACCAAGAATTGGTACACACAACTGCATGCCTACAAGACATAGATGAGAAGTTGTTGTCAAAGGCCTTACAATATCTATATAAAAACAATATATCAAGGATGTATCAGATGTGCTTCAAGTCCAGCCATGGGACAGCCCACTTTTGCGTGGAGAAGGTGTGCAAAACAAATGATAGTACACATAGAAAAAGATCAACCACTCGGTCAGTATCTCATGACAACAAGAGGATACAAGGTGACAGTTACGACCTCGAAGAGTGGAAGACAAACTGCATGTACTTTTGGAAATTTCAGGTTGTGCGTGCATCCAATAAGCTACAAGGTTCAGTTAGATCTTGGATCACACATAACGTAGTGTAACTCAGCACGCTAGGTTCAATGAGTATTTGTTAACGTTTGGCAAGTTTGAGCATCTCTAAAAATATACCGGCTTATATGTGTGCATGTGTAATATTTGTGTTTTTTTTTGAAGGAACGACGGCAAAAGATTTGCCGGAATATATTAGAAGAAGAAAATTGGCCCTGTTTATAAGGAAAACTGGGCCCGAAAACCATACAGAGCACGATTAATTAGGGAAAACCGGCAAAACCCAAACTGACTAGGAGGACAACCCGGCACACAACTTAGACATAAAGGAGAAAGGAAAAGAAGAGGACAACCCTAAAAGGGAAAAGAAAAGAACAACTACGTTGAGCTCAACTATAGTGGCAACGACAACCAGAAGGATAGCCGAGACCTGACTAGATGCGAGGTAGCCCCTTCAAAGCGAAGCCTTCAAGAAGGAAACAACGTCCAGGATGTTGACATCGCCCGCCCAGAGCACTGGACTGGGTTTTCACCCAAAGGATGGAAGGGAACAAAAAGTACGACTCCTCCAGAGAGGAAGACGGCGCCCGCGGGCGTCGTTGTCGTAAGCACCGGTTCAACCAGGGAAGGCTTTCGCCAGATGTTTCCTTCAACTACCAGAACGCAAAGCCTCCAAGGTGCAAAAACGCACAAGGTGTGGGTTATCGTTGCCTAGCTAACCCGTAGGCAGCAGCTCTGACTCCACCACATCAAGAACATCATCACAACGAGAAGAACCCTAGTCCAAGCCATGAGCACCCGACCTAGATATCGTCAGTACAAAGAGAGATCAACCAACTACGGCGACCACTCGCCAAGCAACGAGCAACCAACTTCAAGCCGAAGCCAAGCCAAACCCTTGAAGCTCCCGCAGTCGGGAAGGACCGACTAATAGGAGGGAAGGAGCTGCAGAGGTGCAGGAAGACGCCGACCTTCGGGAGGTAGCCCGCCACCAACCGAGCAAAAGCCGGAAGAGGAAACAACATCTTGGAGAGAGGTGAGAGCTGGGGGCACCGGTGCTGACCGGCGCCAGATCATGCCGGTGGGGGAAAGGTGCGGGAGGGGTGGGCAGCAGCGCCAGATCCACGCCGCACCAGCGCAGG
>CM002485.1:1065878-1118125 GCA_000325765.3 Leersia perrieri
CCGCGGGCGGCGGGTCTATCGCCTTCTTCTTGGCGTGCTTGTGGTTCGTCTCGGTGGCGATCTCCTCGCACTCGGAGGAGTCCTCCGCATCCTCTGCACCCGCCGCTTTCGCGTCGGGGTTGGACGCATTGTGCAGCGGTGGGCTATCCGTCATTGCTGGAGCAGGACGGGAATGGTGGAACTCAAAACTCCACGAGCGCACCCCCTACCTGGCGCGCCAGATGTCGGAGCGTAAACTCCTCAAATGGAGATTCATGGAACCCTCTTTTTTGTCCGCCCCAGGGGTACGGGTGGATCCGAGCACTATGATTGCGTGAGGAATAAGAAAAGCCTGATCCCGCGTGAGAATGGAGACAAGGGTTTATACAGGTTCGGGCCGCAGGATGCGTAATACCATACTCCTATTGTGTGTCTACTATTGTGGGAGGAATGTTATTGCTTGCAAGCGTGGGTGTTTTTTCCTCTAAGTATTGCCTCTCCCCCTCTACTGTGAGCCTGGGTCTCCTTTTATACTCAAGGAAACACCACAACGGTTTTCCCTCTCTTTCTTCCTCTCTTCCTTGGACGTCAGGAGTAGATTACTCTATGCCGACATCGCAGGCACGCCAGCACGCACTTCCCCTACCCACCATGTAATCCGGGATCAGGAGTGGATTTCGTAGGGCAGGCGTTGCAGGCGTCGTGGGGTCTTATCGCTTGTTTCCCCTGCCGGAGCCGGTAGGCCGTAGGGCAGGTTAACTATAGGGGTTGAAAAAACCCTCGCCCTCCTCCTCCACGCTGCCCTCCGTCGCATTAAATGCGATGGAGACGGGGCAGAGGAGGCGTCCTGTTGCAGGCGACCGCACGGTCACCCACGACTGCCGCGGCCGCCCACGCCTCCTTCCCTCGGTCAGAGGGAAAGGAATGATGATGGGGCTGGCAGCACCGTTTCACATCGCCATTAATGCGGTGAGGCCGTGCCAGCCCTCATGAATGCGGTCGTTGGGAGCGCAGCGTCGCTCCCTTCCGCGAGTTTTCTAAGGGGCGAATTGGTGCGGGTCATCTACAGACCCCCGGGTGCTCCCCCGGGGTAGTTTGCTTCCTTCCGGAAGCGGCGAACAGAGTCATATCCAGGCCTGACGAATTAAGAAAAGACAACATCGAGAGTTTCCTCCTTTTCTCAAAACTTTTAGGACCTCGTTCATACGGGCTGAAGTTTGTTCTGCTTCTTCTGCCTATATAACCTGTTCATTGTATCACAGGATGCAGACAAATCAGTAACAGCACTATACATCCTCCTCTCTGATTGTTGAGTTCGTCAGCCGGCGAGCTTCCAAATTAATATTTCCACAGGGTTGGGATCAGTGCCTGGTAGCTCGATTCTTCCGTAATAAGCATAGTTCGTCATTCTGTTAGCCACACCCACTCTGATTTTCTGTTTTGGAGAGGATGGGCACTGTATTACTTGATAGAAAGAACTGCAGAGCTGCCCATCACAAACGTTGCCCTGATCCTCTCCACCTTTAACTTGTGAGCTAAATTCGTATTACTTCAAAGAAAAATTTGGAGAAGATATCTCTGCAGTAAATTTGGTTGACATTCATATACGCACATTTCCCTGGCAGGATGAGCTAACTGAAGAGATATTCCTAGAAGAAACATGAAGTAGTGGAAGATATCTCAACTCGGAGTTAATCTAAACCATCGATCATACTGCTCTTGAATGAAGACATTTAATTGAGAATTAGCTATGTTTCCTTTGCCCATTCGGGGAGTGATTACTAGTAGCTCATGCCGTAACTTCCCTGATGAATGATAATATGTCATCGTCAGTTCGTCACTCCTCTTTAATTTCCTGGAAATATAATCCAACCATTTTCGTGTCAGTCTTGACTATGATCTTACTAGCCCTTCTACTGGAAACCAACACTGGCTTGATGTTGTTTGATTGGCTATATTGGTCACTAGTCTTGACTATATTGGTCACAAGTCTTGACTATATTATAGCCGCCTTCTAGACGGCCGTGCGCGATATACACCGAATAATTAGCTGCAGAAGCAGAACGTACGTATACCCTTCTGTCAACGTTGGCTGCACCGTCAGTTCATGTCAGCAATTTCTACTAAATATATAATATGCACATAACAGAAAATCTGTAGACAGAGTCAATAGATATTGATTTTCAGTTTTGATATAGACGGAAGAGTAGACCAGCTGTTCCCAATGCATGTCCTTGGTCTCCATTCAATTCACTGTTCCATGTGATGCATGATTGCTGTCCTCGTATATAAATAGAGTACTCCTGTAGCCTCTAGCTAGCTCACTGATAAACTGCAAAAGGAATCACAACAATACAGCATCGCATAGAACACCTGATTACAGCATTGCATAGAACACCTGATCTCATCAGCTATACCTGTAAACTATATAGGCACACCATGGCTGCAGAGATGGTCAACTCCGCTGTCATCGGAGAAACGGCGAACAGAATCATATCCAGCTTGATCAGCAAGCTCAAGGAGAGGCCTGACGAATTAAGAAAAGACAACATCGAGAGGATGGAGATGGCACACATCAGGATGGAGGCCGCACTGGTCATGTCCAGCAAATGGCAGATCACCGACGTGCCGGTGCTGCAATGGCGGAGCAAGCTAAAGCGTGCTGCTCAGGATTGCGACGACGCGTTGCGACGATCAAAGCAACGCATCGTGGAAGACAATCAGACCAGGAGACGGGTAAGCCTGCAGTCCTTCCCTAAGAGGGTTGCTCACGCAACCAAATCCCTGGTCTCATCTTTCATCAGCGAAGATGACACATCATGCATCACTTCAGCTGATGTCCGAAGATTTGAGAGGTTCGCAGATGGTGCAAATGACTTTGTAAAGCTGGTAGAGTTTGGTGGAACCCCGCGTCAATACATGTTCTATGACCCTTTAATTGGTAATCTTCTCTCTGGGAAATATTTAAGATACACAGCACTAAAAGGGAGTATATTTTACTACTTAACCATAAGACCCATGAGCTTTGAAGAGCGTGGAGTGGAGGCGTCGGCAGGGTTCATCTACCAAGATTCCAAGGAGCCTTCAAAGGATATTAGATTAGGGTTCATGCTGCGACTTTCAGAAAGCACAGATGTATTTGGGGTCATAATTAGGTGCCTACAGTCATGCATGCCTCACTACAAGTTTGTTGCTGAACATCTTAGGAGGGAGCTCATCCAGCTGCCTACCCAAGATTTTTCATGGATGACACATTCTTCATATAGCATCCGTGAGTACTGGATCAATGTTCACAACACTCTAACACAATGGTACCGTCCAAATCCGTTTTGTTGCAGCGACCATGGACATCATCGGATCTCTTCTCCTAGTACCATTAGTAACACCAAAGAATCATCACCATCATTATCATCAAGAAGAACAAGGCTCTCTAGTATGTTCCCAGAACAAGTTATTGCATTCCATTTACAGTGCCACATCTCTTTATCTGATATTCAACACAATTCAGATGCCCCCCCTCTAAAGTTGGGTGCTCTATTTATACCCCATGACACACAAGAGGACATGTTGGAGCCTCAAGTCGAGAGCTATGCTCTAGAGTCGATCGACGAAAACGACCAAGAAATGATACACACATCTGCATGCCTACAAGACATAGATGAGAAGCTGTTGCCAAAGGCCTTACAACATCTATATAAAAACAACGTATCAAGGATGTATCAGATGTGCTTCAAGTCTAGCCATGGGACAGCTCACTTTTGCGTGGAGAAGGTGCGCACAGCGACTCAGAGTGCACGTAGAAAAAGGTCAACCACTCGGTCACTATCTCATGATAATAAGAGGATACGTGGTGACAATTATGACAACAAAGGGTGGAAGACAAACTGCATAGACCTTTTAAAATTTCAGTGTGTGCGTGCATCCAAAAAGCTACAAGGTTCAATTAGATCTTGGATCACATATGTAACATAGAGTAACTCGACATGCTAGGTTCAATGAGTATTTCTTAAGGTTTGGCAAGTTTCAGCATCTCTAAAACCATACCGGCATATATGTTGTATGTGTAATATTTGTACTAGCTTATTGAAAGTGAAGAGTTAGTGATGATAATTGTAACACCCCGATTTTTACTCGCAGTGTTAGTTTAACTAGATGAAACCTTATGCATTGCAGCCAGAGATCTAGCTAACAATGGTAATATAACTGTTCTAAAAGATGTTAGTGGAATTTTGAAATTCAATATCAAGCGGTTTTAATGGTCATGAATACCTTATACAAATTGTTGCCATAACCAAAGAGTTGTCAAATTACCATTGATACTTGCGCAGCTGAATGTTCATCTTAAATCCTCACGGATGAAATAATGAAGTAAATACATAGATAACCTCAATTAATGTTGACAAACAACCAAACAGGCGTAACCCTCACTCTTAATAGAAAATGTTCACCATGCTTATGTAGACATAAAATTTGATTTCCCAAAAAATAAAATCTAAGATCTGAAGATTGCTTAAAAAATTTGGAGTTATCTGTAGTCCTGGATTGAACTATTAAGATGCCTAATTCTTGATTTCATTTCCTGATGGAGCAGAACTTCAGATCCTCGAGATTTAAGACAGCCAGCCTTGTCATGGTTGAGATTTCATTCTGTCCAGGAAGCTAAAAGTTGCTGCCTGATAAAAGAGCAAGAGCAGCAGACTAGTACTGTTGGAAAAGATATACTATTATAGAGCCTGACATACATTTTTTTTTTAATAATGGATAAATATCCAGCTTTGACTTAAAAAAAAAGCTACAGTCAATTATTATAAAGTTTATAGAATTCTCACAAACTAGTGAGACACATACATGAAGCCAAAAGATCCACTAAGAAACAAACAAACATCAAGCACTATTAGGAAAAAAGCTTTATTTAACTCTATAGCTAAATTTTCATTCAAAGCACCAAAACATTTGCATAGCCAATATCTTCATCCTGTGACAGACAATAGAGATGGCTTCCTTGTTCTCTTCATGCTTTTGTAAGCAATTGGGCCTGACAGTTAGATATCGGGTCTGATATCAGGCATAGTTACTTTACCATTCAAATTGATATTTTCTAGTTTTTCTATAATAGTAAACCAACTCCACATGTCCCAGACCCACGTGGCAAGAAAAGGCAAAAACTGAAAGTACTGAAAGTAAAACTACGCTTGGATCACAACCTGGAAGATCTGTTTTGTATTTTATTTACTCCTTCTAATTCTAATATATTCAGGCAACAGTTTTACCGTCGTTTTGTTTAAAAAAAAAAACTACGCTTGATATCACCGAGCCGACCTATTCACACGGGTGAGCGTGCATCGGTGCATGGCCATTCGTTGATTAATCTTCTTTTTTAAGAAAGATGCTTCTCCATTTTATAATATAGTCATTTTAGTTTTTATCCTATGCCAAACTTTTCAAATTTTGATCGAGTATTTTAAGAATACATCGCATGTAATGTAACAAATAAATTGTTAAGACATGTTTCATGGTGGATTTAATTAAACTAATCCAATATTATAGGCATTGATCCATTTCTCACTTAGTCAATCTGATGACTTGCCATATGGAACGGAAGGACAAAATTCTGCTGCATCGGATGGGCTTGATCCCAGCCCATCCATAAATACAGGCAAGGGAACTAAACGGCAGTAGAAATCAAGCCCATATATACGATGTCTGGGCTTCTTTCGGCGTAGTCAAATGAAGACTTAAAGTTATCCCATTCCAGTGGGTCTATCCCAAATCAGTCTCATCAATGTGCATCGCCGGCGGAGGACGGTGGAGGCAGCGCCAGAATGGAGTGGTCGAAGGAGAAAGGAAGCTGCCGCTGTCTTAAGGTATGTACTACTCCTACACTTGCCGCTCGATTTACACTTGCCTGCTTGATTGTTTGATTGGCTATATTCGTCGTCACTAGTCTTGACTCTTGACAATTATAGCCGCCATCCAGTCGACATTGGCTGCGCCGTCAGTTCATGGCAGCAATTTCTACTAAACATTAATATGCAGTTAGAAAATCTGCAGAGAGTGAAATAGATATTGAGGCTCTGTTTAGATCCCATGCCAAAATTTTACACTATGTCACATCAAATGTTTAGACATATACATAGAGTATTAAATATAGACTAAAAATAATTAATTGCATAGATTATGTGTATTTTGTGAGGCATTTTTTCTGCCTAATTAGTTCGTGATTAGATAATGTCGTACTATAATATATATGTGCTAATGATTAATTAATTGTCAAAAAATTCGTCTTGCAGTTTATATGCGAGTTCTGTAATTAATTTTTATTAATATCTGAACACCCCTTTTGATATTCCATGAAAGATTCGATGTGACATGCCAAAACTTTACACCCCTGAATCTAAACACACCTTGAATTTTCAGTTTTGATATAGACAGAAGAGTAGACCATCTGCTCCAGATTCTTCTCCTTGGTCTCCACTCATTCACTCCTTGTTCTCCAATCACTCAGTTCCATGCGATGCATGATTGCTGTCCTCACATATAAATACCTCCTGTAGCCTCTAGCTTGATCACTGATAAACTGCAAAAAGGAAGCACGCAATACAGCATTGCATAGAACACCTGACCAGCTAGCTCTTTACATAAAGTGTAAACTATGGCTGCAGAGATGGTCAACTCCGCAGTCATCGGAGAAACGGCGAACAGAATCATATCCAGCTTGATCAGCAAGCTTAAGGAGAGGCCTGACGAACTAAGAAAAGACAACATCGAGAGGATGGAGATGGCACACATCAGGATGGAGGCCGCACTGGTCATGTCCAGCAAATGGCAGATCACCGACGTGCCGGTGCTACGGTGGCGGAGCAAGCTAAAGCGTGCTGCTCAGGATTGTGACGACGCGTTGCGTCGATCAAAGCAACGCATCGTGGAAGACAACCAGACCAGGCAACAGGTAAGCCAGTCCTTCCCCAAGAGGGTTGCTCATGCGACCAAATCCCTCGTCTCATCTTTCATCAGCAGAGATGACGCATCATGTGTCACTTCGGCTGATGTCCAAAGATTCGAGAGGCTCGCAGATGGTGCAAATGACTTTCTAAAGCTGGTAGAGTTTGGTGGAACCCCACGCCAATACATGTTCTTCAACCCTTTAATTGGTAATCTTTTCTCTGGAAAATATTCAAGATACATAGCCCTAAAAGGGAGCACATTTTACTACTTAGTTATAAGACCTGTGAGCTTCGAAGAACGTGGGGTGGAGGCGACGGTAGGGTTTGTCTACCAAGATTCCAAGGATCCTTCAAAGGATATTAGATTAGGTTTCATGCTGCGACTTTCAGAAAGCACAGATGTATTTGGGGTCATAATCAAGTCCCTGCAGTCATGCATGCCTCACTACAAGTTTGTGGCTGAACATGTTAGGAGGGAGCTCGTTCAGCTGCCTACCCAAGATTTTTCATGGAAGACACATCCCTCGTATAGTCAGCGTGAGTACTGGATCAATGTTCACAACACTCTAACAAAATGGTATCGTCTAAATGCGTTTTGTTGCAGCGACCTTGGGAATCATCTGATCACTTCTCCTAGTACCATTAGTAACACCCCCGAATCATCACCATGCTCATCATCAAGAAGAAGAAGGCTCTCTACTATGTTCCCAGAACAAGTTATAGCATTTCTTTTAGAGTGTCGGGTCACTTTATCTGATGTTCAACACAATTCAAATATGCCCCCTCTGAAGCTAGGTGCTCTGTTTATACCCCATGACTCGCCAGACGACATGCTAGAACCTGCAGTTGAGAGCTATGCTGTGGAGTCGTTTGGTGAAAACGACCAAGAATTGGTACACACAAACACATGCCTACAGGACATAGATGAGAAGTTGTTGCCAAAGGCCTTACACTATCTATATAAAAATGATGTATCAAGGATGTATCAGATGTGCTTCAAGTCCAGCCATGGGACAGCTCACCTTTGTGTGGAGAAGATGTGCACAGGGACTCAGAGTGCACGTAGAAAAAGATCAACCACTCGGTCACCGACTCGTGATAATAAGAGGATGCAAGGTGACAATTACGACAATGAAGGGTGGAAGACAACCTGCATAGAACTTTTGAAATTTCAAGCTGTGCGTGGATCCAACAAGCTACAAGGTTCAATCAGATCTTGGATGAAACGTAACGTGGAGTAACTTATAACGATATATTCAATGATTGTTTTATAAGGTTTGGCAAGTTTCAGCATCTCTAAAAATTTTATGACATATTTGCGTGCAGCTTATTGAAAGTGGAGTTAGTGATGATAATTGTAACACCCTGATTTTAGTCACAGTTTTAGTTTAACTAGATGAAACCCCATATGTTGCGGACTTGCGGTGGGAGATCATCTAGATAATAATTGTAATCTAATTGTGCTAAAAAGATGGAATTTTGAAATTGAATATCAAGCAGTTTCAATGGTCATGAATACCAAAGAGTTGTCCAAATTACCATTGATACTTGCACAGTTGAATGTTCATCTTAAGTCCTCATGGATGAATACCAAAGAGTTGTCCAAATTACCATTGAAAAACTAATTGCACAGTTCGTTTAGAAATCGTGAGACGAATCTTTAGTTAGTTCGCCTGAAAAATAAAAACTAATTAGTTCATGATTAGTATTAATAAATTCGTCTCGTGGTTTCTAATATCCAATGTAATTAGTTTTTTAATTAGTCACCGAAATAGCCTTCCGATGTCTGATCAAACATTTGATGTAACAACCAAATCCAAAAGTTTTTGGAACTAAACAAGCCTAAAAAACAGTAAAAATCAGGACCATATATACGATATGTGGGCTTATTTCGGCGTAGTCAAATGAAGCCCTTAAAGTTACCTCACATTCCGATGGGTCTAGCCCAAATCAGTCGCACCTCGATTCACCGCTCGCCGCTCGGTTCACTCGCACCTCGATTTACAGTTGTTGCTGAAGAGGATTTTTCAGCATACATTTGCTTATCAAATTATGATGTTGTCTGGATCACACTATGGAGTAATACTAGATCTAGTGACGGCCGGGATCAAAATTAATTGTTTGCTGTCATGTGCTTTTAGAGAGAGTAATATCTTCGACATCTTCGGAAGTGTATACATTTGCTTTCACATTTGTAGTGGTGATGGCTGATGAACGATTAGCCATCTCATCGGTTTTATGTTGTACTGGAAAATTGGCATGTACGAAAGATTGAAAAAGATTGAAAGGGAAATGATTTCACTTCGGTGTATGTATGAGAGCAAGGCTAATAATTCAGTCAGCTTGTTAGTTGTTAGATTCTTTATATTTTTCTCTTAGCATACTCATATAGTAGTTAGCTCTTTACTATTGATATTGATACATGTCCTACGTATACTCTCTCACAGAGTTTTTTGGTTCTTGTGTCCAAACGCATCGTAAGTTTACAGTCTTCTCCTCTTCTCTCTCCTCCACTTAATTTAACCAGTTTACAGCTCACTATTAAACTTGCTCAGAGAGGAACGTGATGCCAGCCGTCGGTCAATTAAGAGATTCCGTTCAACAGTAACCACAATTTGGCAATGGTCATTGAAGATCGACTTGACTAAATCCCAAATACCAATCAAACTCATCACAGGAACTCGTTGTAGCACATGACTAATTTTCTTCCCACTGAACCGTTTTTGACCCATTGACCCTCAAAGTCATGGAACAAAATTTGAAAATATACTGTGCAATCCTCTGTTTTTCTTTCCAGAATATATCACGTTCTTTAGAGATATATAGCAGTCTCCTGGATGGAAAGAACAGTGTCGTGGATGGCATATCCAGGGAAAAAAATAGAGGGTGAGCTCAAAGTATACGATTGGACAAATGTAGCGCATACATGATCAAATAAAAGAGCATACACAAAAATAGAGTATCTTTCTACTGCATTCTCTTAGGACTTATCAAACAGGCAACTGGCTAGTCACCTGTTGGTATACATAATACATTTCCAAACTGTGTTGGCTTGTGCTGAATTCTTGAAAAGAAAACAATAGAAACATATAATCCGTCATCATTTTGCACATTGCATTCCAACCAATCGAGGCCGCGTTTAGTTTCTACGTTTGGGACTTCAAAAAGTCAAATCAATGTCACATCAATGTTTGGACACATATTTAAAGTATTAAATGTAGACTAATAACAAAATAAATTATGTGTTCGGACTATACACTACGAGACGAATATTTTGAGCCTAATTAATCTGTCATTAGCACATGTTGGTTACTGTAGCACTTATGGCTAATCATAGCTAATCATGGCGTAATTAGACTCAAAAGATTCGTCTCGTCGTTTACAACCCGAATATGTAATTTGTTTCGTTATTAGTCGACATTTAATACTTTAAATGTATGTCCAAACATTAATGTGATATTTTTTGCCAAATTTTTTTACGAACTAAACGTAGCCCAAATTTATTGATAAAAAACATTGTTTTCTTCTCTACTGCAAACTTACCAATAAATTTTATAAGTCCCGTAAAAACAAATATATTAGAAACTACAAGTCTAGAATTTAAAAAGAATGCCTGATAGTGATAGGAAGCAGTCAAGGAGACAAGCATTGAGGAGAACAAGTGAAGAAAAAGAAGAAGACCAAACGCCGCCCGCGAGGTCCTGCGTGTGAGCATCCAACTCAAGTCTCCAATAATAGGCAACAGTTCATCCTAACTAATCTATTAATGGGCCAAGCTATATTGAGTGGGTCGTGGTCTCGAGTGACAACCAGGCCAAATATATGAGACTTAAGGGCTAGTTTGGTTTGATGCCAATTTTTGCCCTACCAAAACAAAACATCGATAGTGCCAAAACATTGGCATATTTTGGCATTACCAAATTGTTATAGTACAATTTAAGTTTATGTGGGTAAAATTTGGCACCAAACTAAACACCTACAAAGTACTAATAAAACTGCCAATACATTGATAGGGTAAGAATTGGTTTTAAACCAAACAAGCCCTAAATGCAAACTGCTTCACTCAAATCGCAGGCACTCCTATTTTCTTCGTCTTCGCCAACACCCAGACGGCGGCACGCTTGTTCTTCCTACATTCTTGTTCATCTGAAATGTTATACTTACTTCGTTCTCGAATATTTGACGCCTTCACTTTTTTATACACGTTTGACCATTGGACTCATTCATAAAAATTACATAATTATTGATTATATTCTTGTCATTTGATTTATTGTTAAATGTACTCCTATGCATATATATATAGCTTTATATATTTCACAAAAGTTTTTAAAAAGGACGAACCATCAAATGTGTATGAAAAAAGTCAACAGTATCAAACATTTAGAAACGAATGTAGTATATAGTTCAAATTTTTTCGCAAAAATTGAGAGGGTACGCTTGAGCCTGGTGAAGACTGCCTCTTGGATCCGCTGCACTTTCGACCAGCAACATTCGTGAAGAAGGAGTCCTGTGCCATCGATTCCCCCGCAAACGAATCGGATTATGTTGCTCATCCATGGCTGTCCCGATATGCTACTTTTGTACAGTACGGAGGTTTGTTTTTAAGATAAAGGAAGCTTTTATTATACTCAATTAATTACATTAAAGTGATACAACCACACTCTCACAAACGCCCTCGCACCGCAGCAAAGCGACACCAGTATATTCATGCGAAAATTTTTCACACCAGTATATATTTCTGGAAAAAAAAAGTGTATTTTCATTTTTTTTCTGCATATATATGCACCTTTCTCTAGCATGATAAACTAACTGAAGAGATATTGCTGGACAGAACATGAAGTAGTGGATAATCTCAACGCAGAGTTAGGGCCACGTCGTTTGGCCATATGTCTTCAATGAACAAATGCATATTCATAAATAAAAATATTTTTATATAAAACCTTGTATATATGTGTTACTCGCGGTTTAAAAGACAACACTAACAAAAAAAAAAGTATAATGAAAAAACCTAAACCAATTTCAAAAGTAAATTTGAAAATTATATTCTGGCAACCGCTTATAATCCCAAGGAAAAATGATGGGGAACTTTACTCTGAACCATGAGTAACACTGTTCCTTAATGAAGACATTTTGATTCCGAATCAGCTACATTTCGTTAGCTCCATCGATCGTCCTACGATTACTGATAAGTACGTGTAGCTCACTATTCCTTAATAATGGATGGATGATCGATAGGTCGTCGTCACTCGCCTGTGTTTTCCTGAAAATAATCCACACATTGTCGTGTCAGTCTTGACTACTAGTAGAGCCCTTCTGCTGACTTGATTGTTTGATTGACCCAAGAATGCTAGTCATAGCCGCCATGCGCAATAGGCCGAACATAGCCGCCAATCGAACATAGTTGAATTGAACGTATACCCTTCCAGTCAACATTTGTCTGGGGCGTCAGTTCATGGCAGAAATTTCTAATATGCAGATAGAAATCTGCAGAGAGAGCCATTTGATTTTTTTTATTGATCTCAAAGAGCCATTAGATATTAATTTTTTTCCAGCGCTCCTAAGTGAAATAAATTCAAAGTCAGAAGAGTAGACCAGCTGCTTGCTCCCAATGTTTGTCCTAGTTCTCCAGTCATTCACCCGTTCCATGTGAAATTCTGAATATATGCATTATTGACCTCCACATATATAAATAAAATGCTCCTCTAGCCTCTAGGCAGCTCACTAGACAAACTGCAAAAGGAAGCATAGCAATACGGCAATATTGCATTGAACACCTGATCGATCTAGCTACATAAAGTGTTTACATACACACATATCATGGCTGCAGATATGGTCAGCTCTGCTGTCATCGGAGAAACGGCGAACAGAATCATATCCAGCTTGGTCAGAAAGATTAAGGAGAGGCCGGACAAATTGAGCGACAACATCGAGAGGATGGAGATGGCACACATCAGGTTGGAGGCCGCGCTGGTCATGTCCAGCAAATGGCAGATCACCGACGTGCCGGTGCTGCGGTGGCGGCGCAAGCTAAAGCGTGCTGCTCAGGATTGCGACGATACGCTGCGACGATCAAAGCAACGTGTCATGGAAGATAACCAGACCAGGCAACGGGTAAGCCACTCCTTCCCCAAGAGGATAGCTCATGTGACCAAATCTCTTGTGTCATCTTTCATTAGCGGAGACGACACATCATGCGTCTCTTCGACTGATGTCCAAAGATTCGAGAGGCTTGCAGATGGTGCAAACGACTTTGTAAAGATGGTAGAGTTTGGTGGTACCCCGCGCAAATACATGTTCTTTAACCCTTTAATTGGTAATCTTCTCTCGGGAAAATGTTTAAGATACATGGCACTAAAAGGAAGCACATTTTACTACTTACTCGTTAGACCCGTGAGCTTAGAAGAGCGAGGGATGGAGGCCACGATAGGATTCATCTACCAAGATTTGAAGGATCCTTCGAAGGATATCAGACTAGGGTTCATGCTGCGACTTTCAGAAAGCACAGATGTGTTTGGGGTAATAATCAAGTGCATACAGACATGTATGCCTCGGTACAAGTTTGTTGCTGAATGTGTTAGGAGGGAACTCATCCAACTACCTACCCAAGATTTTTCATGGGGGATACATCCCTCATATAGCCAGCGTGAGTACTGGATCAATGTTCACAGCACTCTAACTAGTCAATGGTACCGTCCAAATCCGTATTGTTGCAGTGACCACACCAACAAATCATCACCATCACCATCATCATCAAGAAGAACGTTCTCTAGTATGTTCCCAGAACAAGTTATAGCGCTTCTTTTACAGTGTCACATCTCTTTATCTGACACTCAACACAGCTTAGATATGCCCCCTCTAAAACTGGGAGCTCTGTTTATACCTCATGACACCCCAGAGGACATGCTAGAACCAGAATCTATAGTTGAGAGCTATGCTCTAGACTCAATTGGTGAAAACAAGCAAAAATTGGTACAGACAAATGCATCCTTGCAAGACATAGATGAGAAGTTGTTGCCAAAGGCCTTACAATATCTTTATAAAAACAACGGATCAAGGATGTATCAAATGTGCTTCAAATCTAGCCATGGGATAGCTCACCTTTGCGTGGAGAAAGTGCCCACAGAGACTCACAGTGCACGTATAGAAAGGTCGACCACTAGGTCACTGGCTCATGATAATAACAGGATAGTTGAACAAGGTGACAGTTTCGACAACGAAGGGTGGAAAGCAACCTGCATAGACCTTTTGAAATTTCAGGCTGTGCGTACATCCAACAAGCTACAAGGTTTAATTAGATCTTGGATCACACGTAACGTAGAGTAACTCAGCACGATAGGTTCAATGAGTGTATTTAAGGGTTGGTTAGTTTCATCATCTTTAAAAATATACATCATATATGCATGCATGTGTGTGATATCTATACTATAGCTTATTGAAAGCAAACAGTTAATTATGATAATTGTAATACCCAGCTTTCAATTAGTCACAATGTTTATTTAACTATATGAAACCCGTGCATTGCAGCGAAGATCTTGCTAACATTGGCAATCTAATTAATCTAGGAAATGTTAGTGGGATTTTGAAATTGGATGTCAGGGATTTTAATGGTTATGAATACCTCGTGCAAATTGTAGCCATAACCAAAGAGTTGTCCAAATTACCGTTAATACTTGCACAGTTGAATGTAGAGAATTGAAAGGAAGAAAAATAAATGATCTCAAATCCTCACAGACAGTGGAACCAGATTTCTCCAAACCTTGGGCTGAAAACTAGGACTAAACTACTGATGTTAGGGTCCATGGCACCCTATATGTTAGATGCTCTATGGTGTCCTTCTCTTCGACATTTCTACGAATACCTTATAATTTGCAAACATAGCATCTAATGCTACCTTTAGTATGTTTTACTAATATATGTATCAATAATCTCAATCAAATATCCTTTTGTGTTAGCATACCTAAGCAGTCAAAGTAGCATGTCGTGAAGTGAGCGTAGCTTATCTGGTTAGGTATCCAGTGAGGAAACCTGTCCATCCAAGTTCAATATCCAGATTTGATATGGTGCTCACATTTACGGCTAATATTATTTCAGTGGTAGATGACGTACTCATTGACAACGAGCGCCTGCAGAGTGACTTCATCAATCTCAAGAAATACTAGCCTAGTCATTGGCCGGAGGTGCTCATAGAAATAGGGTTTTCATGTGTACGTTCATATTGCTCATAGAAATAGCCTAGATCCAAATTGACCGGTTCAAATTGCTAATTCTTTGTTATAACTCAAATAATCCATTTTTGTGCTTTTCATGTACTGTTTATGGGTTTTGTTTAGCTTTTTAGCTTAGTTTGTGTGCTTCATGTAGTTTCCCGCCGTTGGAGGTAGTTCGTTGAGCAAGTTGTGTTCATCGAAGGATCGCTCAAAGACCGTGATGTCGACGCATGCAAGTCATACACCCCTTAGAATAATTGAACCCATTTTTGCAAAGGTTATATTGTTTTAATACACTTGCATGCTTTATTAAATTGCGGAAATAATTATGTTTAATTTAGCTACCATTATATTATGCCATTTATTCTTGTTTATTATAGCCTTGTTGTTCATTATTTACCATGCAAATATTTATACACTATAGACAAAATAAAGGAGGATGACTAGTACGCTATGTGATGGTCTGGTTAGTCTGTACGGTCCTGCTTACCCTTGCTTAGATACAACTAATTCTTTTATATAATTGGGAGTAGTATCTAATGGAACTAAAATATTGATGGAGTTCTCGGTTTAGCTGGTTTGTCAATGGTGACAACTGGGAATTGTTTTACAACTAAAATATATTTTAAATGGTGGAACCCAGGTGCATGCTAAAGGATGTGGCATGTGGCACCTGGTCGGGATAAGGACTGGTCCGTGAGACTGTATGCAAAACCTTTATCGTGCGACCACTTGTCTTTTATGGGAAGTCTTTTTCTGGATTGTAGCTCGTATCCAAGGGGGTTCCCTTTGGTGGGGGCTTGGTGTAAAGACTATTCCAAAGGATTGCAAGGCCGTATATCTTCCCGTGGGATTTGGTTATGACTGGAGTGTGTTGCGGGGCTGCTACTTTGGAGCGGGTTATAGGAATGATCTTGTCATAGCCTTAGCACTTCAGGTCCCTCTGTGGTTCGCATGAGTTTTCATACTGTTAACATACGTAGTGCCTTGTGGGTAAAGTTGTACAACCTCTAAAGAGTATAAAACCTATTCAAATAGACGCGCTCTCGGTCATGGGCATGCTGAGCACTAGTCTTGTGGTTAGTTTTATGTGTTCGAAAACCCTAGATTGGTGGGATAACCTGGTGGATAGGGACGATGGTATCCGGATGGTGTAATCGGGGAGTCTAGTGGTGTAGCCAGCAAAGGCTCGGATTGCATGGACACACAATCTAGTGGTGGAATCTGTGAATCTATGAACCATAGGATAGATATCGTGATTTAAAGTAAGCTTTGAACTAAAAGGTGTTTGAACTACTGCCTTTAGCAATAATAGCCCTATAAGCCTTTATTCATGGAATCCCATGCATTTTATATTGTATTTCCGTATGGCTTGTTGAATACTTTCGAGTACTCAGTCTTGCGTGATTCTCCTCTCTAGCAAGAAGAAGCTTAGAAGCAATTTAGAAGGTGTCATCTTAAAGGTGAAGTTGTGGTTTATACCTCAGTTAAGCGCCTGTGAAGTTAGAGTTGTAGTCCGTTTAGTAAACTACAGTTTTATTTGTTTATCGTTTGTTGTCAAGTTTTAAATGTCTTTATAATAAATGTAACTATTAACATTATGTTAATACAGATGTGTCTTTTGTAGCATCTTGTGTACCCTGTCTTTTCCTATGACGAGAATTAATACACTAACATTCCGAAAAAATAGACATTATTTTTTCCGGGTGTAACATGATGACTGATGAAGATATATCTCATCAGTTTTATGTTGTACTGAAAATTGACATGTAAAAGGGAAACTGATTTCACGAGGGGGAACGTGATGCCAGCCATCGGTCAAGAGATTCCATATTCTTCCAACTAAAGAAGTAGAACAGTAACCACAATTTGATAAGGGTCATTGAATATCGACTTATTAACCAAATTACAAATACCAATCAACTCATCACAGGAACTCGTTGTAGCACATGACTAATCTTCTTCCCTCTGGGATTATAAAATGTGCAGGATTCGCTAACCGTTTTTGACCCACTGACCCTCAAAGTCCTGAAAACAAAGTTTGAAAATATACTGTTCACTCCTTTGTTTTTTGTTTTTGTTTTTGAAAATATCACGTACGTTCTTCCCGAACTTTACAAAGATATACTGGTGTCGCGGCGAGAGCAGTGGCGGTATCCCTATTTGTTGCGCTCTCGATCGACCAGCAGCATTCTTGAAGGAGGCGTCATGTGCCATCGATCCGCAAACGAATTAATTTGATTATATTGCTCAGCTTCTTTAATATATTTTTCGTCCTCGCACAGCAGCAAAGCAACACCAGTATATATTCTTCTGAGAAAGGAGAGCGTGAACAGTGTATTTTTTTTTAAAAAAAAAACTGCATATATGCACCTTTCTCCGGCATGATAAGCTATCTGGAGAGAGATTAATTGCTGGGATGAACATGAAATAGCGGAAGATGTCAATGCAGAGCTTTTGAGCTTAGGCCTCATCGTTTGGCCATAAGACTTGATAACTTCAACGTACAAATTCATATTCACAAATAAAAAATAATTTATATGTAAAAGTTGGTATATATGTTATTTATGGTTTAAAATTAAAACAAAACAATAAAGAACTATGATGAAAAAGAAACCCTAAAACCAGTTTCAAAAATTAAATTTAAAAGTTTAAATTTCAGCTTATAATTTGAAAAGGAAAACAATATGGGCCATGGGTCACACTGTCCCTGAATGAAGACATTTAATTGTGAATTAGCTACGTTTCGTTCGTTCCATCGATCATTCCATGATTACTTGTTTTTAAAGGATGGTAATAGCTTTGTCTTGTAGAGCAAAAGTAAAATACAATATTATTTACAGTGTTTGCCAAAGTGTGTACCCATAAAAATATAGAAAAGACTATGTAATATCTCCTAAAATGTCAAACTCCTGAGGGCCTGTAGGCTAGTGGTTACAAGTAGCACCTGACGTCCTGGGTTTGATTCCCCGTGGAAACGAATTTTTCAGGATTTAACGGCAGCGAGGTGCCCGTGGCGACTTCGTCAATCTCAAGAATTTGCCGGCCCAGTCTTCGAAGATGCTCATAGGGGTAGGGTTTGCGTGCGTGCGTTCATAGGGATGAGTGTGCGTGCGTTGTGAGTTGTGAGTGTCTACGTTGTACCGTGTAATTCTGAAAAAAAAAATGTCAAACTCCTATAGTTTGGTTGTCCTAGGCTCCTAGCTCGGAACGAGGCTCGTGCTTATTTGTTGATTTTTGCAATGAGGGAGGGGGGCCGGCCGGTGTGGTTTTTTCGGGGATTACTGATTAGGAGTATTAAGTAGCTAACATGTTAACATCCCCGCGATGGATGGATGATAGTTAGGTCGTCGTCACTCCTGTCAGTCTTGACTAATTCACCTAGCCCTTCTGCTGTCTTTATTGTTTGATTAATTGAGCCGAGAATGCTTTTTTTTAGCCAGGTAGGCCGAAACGTTCGGTGACCTTGTTTGGGAGTAAAAAACAGTACAAGTTCATGACAGGAAGCTGTCGAGTCTATACAAGACATGTCTTACATAAGCGAAAATACACCGAATGGAGAAAATAAAATCTGCTAAGGACTACTTACATGAAAAAAATCCTGCACACTTCCAAACTTCAACCTCCTCTTTGAAATCTTCTATGAAAATATGCACTGGCTTGAACCTCTTGTCAAAGATCCTAGCATTGCGCTCCTTCCAAATTAGCCAACAACACAGCATCATCGCACTGTCAAAAGCCCTCCTGTAGCGTGTCTGAAAAGAGCTTCTTGACTGCAGCCACCACTCCATCAGGTTGTTGTTCGAACTGCCAGGCAGTGGAAAGTTAACACCAATCTAAATTCTCAATTCCTGCCATACTACGTTGGTGTAGCTGCAATGAATGAACAAATGGTCACAGGATACGCTGAGAATGCTACTAAGATGATATTATAATCTGCCTTCTAGACGGCTGGCACGAATGCACGATACGCCGAATTTAGCTGCAGCTAGGAAGCATCATAGGAATTGGACGTATACCCTTCCGGTCGACGTGGCTGGGGCCGTCAGTAGATCATGGCAGCAATTTGTGCTTAATATAACATGAAGACAGAGATTCTGCAGAGAGAGTCGTCGCTATATATTTTTACTTTGACTTCAAAGAGTCATTAGATATTGATTTATTTCCAGGTTTCTCAAATTGAAATGAATTAAATGAATACCTTTTCAAACGAGAATTCAGAAGAGTTGACTAGCTGCTCCCAATGCTTGTCCTTGTTCTCCATTCATTCACCGTTCCATGTGAATGCAAGATTGCTAGGTGTCCTGGTATATTAATAAATTAAGTTCTCCTCTAGCCTCTAGCTAGCTCATTAGATACTAAAAAGGAAATCAAATATCCAGCATGGCTACAGAGATGGGCATTGCATTGAACACCTGATCAGCTAGCTCTGTTAACTGTTTAGTCACCATGGCTGCAGAGAAGGTCGGCTCCGCTGTCATAGGAGAAACCATGAACAGAATCATATCAAGCTTGGTCAGCAAGCTTAAGGAGAGGCCTGACGAATTAAGCAAAGACAACATCGAGAGGATGGAGATGGCGCACATCAGGATGGAGGCCGCACTGGTTATGTCTAGCAAATGGCAGATAACTGACGTGCCGGTGCTGCGGTGGCGGAGCAAGCTGAAGCGTGCTGCTCAGGACTGTGATGACACGCTGCGACGATCAAAGCAGCGCATCGTGGAAGATAACCAGACCAAGCAACAGGTAAGCCACTCCTTCCCCAAGATGATCGCTCACGCGACCAAATCCCTCGTCTCATCTTTCATCACTGGGGACGACGCATCATGCGTTGCTTCGGCTGATGTCCAAAGATTTGAGAGGCTCGCAGATGGTGCAATCGACTTTCTAAAGCTGGTAGAGTTTGGTGGAACCCCGCGCCAATATATGTTCTTCAACCCTTTAATTGGTAATCTTCTCTCGGGGAAATGTTTAAGATACAGAGCACGAAAAGGGAGCACATTTTACTCCTTAGCCATAAGACCAATCAGCTTTGAAGATCGTGGGGTGGAGGCGACAGTAGGGTTCATCTACCACGATACAAAGGAGCCATCAAAGGATGTCGAATTAGGGTTCATGTTTCGACTTTCAGAAAGCACCGATATTTTTGGGATCATAATTAAGTGCCTACAATATTGCATGCCTCACTGCAAGTTTGCTTCTGAATTTGTGAGTAGGGAGCTCATTCAACTGCCTACCCAAGATTTTTCCTGGGAAACATATCCCTCATATAGCCATCATGAGTACTGGATGAATGTTCACGGCACTCTAACTCAATGGTACCGTCCAAATCCATTTTGTTGTAGCGACCATGATTATCATCGAATCACTCCTAGTACTAGTAGTAACATCAACAATGCATCACCATCACCATCATCATCAAGAAGAAGGCTCTCTAGTATGTTCCCAGAACAAGTTATGGTGCTTTTTCTACAGTGCCACATCTCTTTATCTGATATTCAACACAATTTAGATATGCCCCCTCTAAAGCTATGCACTTTAGTTATGCCTCATAATTCCCAAGAGGACATATTGGAGCCTAAAGTTGAGAGCTATTCTCTGGAGTCGATTGGAGAAAATGAGCAAGAATTGGTACACACAGATGCATGCCTACAAGACATAGATGAGAACTTACTGCCAGAGGCCTTACAATATCTTTATAATAACAACGGATCAAGGATGTATGAGATGTGCTTCAAGTCCAACCATGGGTCAGCTCACCTGTGCGTGGAGAAGGTGAGCACTGAGCCTCAGAGTGCACTTAGAACTAGATCGGCCACTTGGTCTTGGGCTCACGATGACAAACGGAAGATTGAGCAAGTTAACAATGAAAGGTGGGTGTCAATGTGCACAAGCCTTCTAAAATTTCGAGTTGCGCGTGCGTCTGAGAAACTACAAGGTTCAATTAGATCCTGGGTCACTCAAGTCACTCATAAGATGGAGTAGTTTGATACAATTGGCATGCAATTAGTATATTTGTAAGCTTTGGCTAGTTTTAGCTTCTGTAAAAAATAAATCATACATCCATGTATTTGTGTTATGTCTGTGCTAGCTTAATGAAAATGAAGAGCTCGTTATGATATGCCCCGGTTTTAGTGGCAGAATTATATTAAAAAAAACTTCTATGTAACTATGCTAAAATTTGTTAGCGAAATATTGTAAGTTGAATATCAAGGGTAATGTTCATATTGTTAAAACTGTTTCCATGAACAAATAGTTGTCTACACTTCCAGTGATTCTTGTAGAATGAATTGAAAGAAAGAGAAATAAATCATCTCAAATCCTCACAAAAGAAATAATGAAGCAAACATACGTCCTCAATAAATGTTGAAAAAGCAAGCAAACAGACCCAACCCTCGCTGATAGAAAATGTGCACCATGCATGCTTAATTAACTCAACATGGAGATTAGTTTACCTCAAAAAGAAAATCGAAGAAACAAACATTGAGCTAATGAACTCAATCCATATATATAAGGAGAGTTGCAGACTTGCAGAGCCGCCAGCGTGACTAAGATGATGCTAAACTTAATTATGAGATTATAGCTCACTTTGAGTGAAGTTGCTTAAACATGTGCTGAACTCTTCAAATGCTTACCTAGTTCTTGGTTTCTTTTCCTAATGGTTGAGATTTTCCTCTACGGCCACGGAAGCCGAAAGCCGTGGACTAACAATTAATCAACTCCACATATTCCAACCCCACGGCCAAAAAAAAAAAGGACAAAAAAGAAGAGATACTAGGTCCAAATCAGATCATTCGCATGATGCGAGCGTGTGCGACCGTGTGCTGATTTTAAGGACCATTCGATAATTCTCAGTTATGGCATTTGAGTTATGTCTCTTTGGTCAAACTTCTCTAGTTTTGATGGAGGTTGTTAAAAAAAATACACCAAATATACAATAACAAATAAATGCACTATTACAATATATTTTGAGGTGGACTTAATTAAATTTATGTAATATTTTCAGTGTTGATACATTTTTTTCTACAAACTCGGAGTCCTAGTTAATTACAATAATGAATTTTGACTCTTTTTTTTTGAACTCATAATGAAGTTTGACTTATAACAAAACTAAAATGGCTAGTATGTATTATGAAACGAAGATGTAGAAAATCCGTTTGGATGGGCTCAATCCTAGCCCATCCGTAACTACAGGCCGGACAAATGAAGTACAGTGAAAATTAGGCCCATATAATACGTCGGCCCAAATCAGCCTCATGATGTGCGCCGTCGCGGCGAACAAGGGCGGCGGCGGCGTGGAAGCTTGGCTCCGCCGCGATGGAGATGAGGATGCGCAACCACGAGAATCAGCGATCAACGCCGCTGCCCTCTCGAGGTATGCGCTCTCGCATCTCGATTTTACTGTTGTTACTGGAGAGGATTTTTTTTTTAAAGCATTAGTTTCTCCTCCTTAAATGATGCTGTCGTCTGGATCAAAATATGGAGTAATACTAGATCTAGTGATGGCAGGGATCAATTTAATTGCCACCACCATGGATGCGCTTCCAGATGGTTGTAGTGTTTGCTTTCACATTTGTAGCGGTGATGAACATTGACAAGGGATTCCATTCTTCCCACTAAAAAAGTTAAAACGATAAGCACAATTTGACAAGGGACATTGATGACCTAACTGAATTCCAAGTAACCAATCAACTCATCGAAGGAATTTGTTGCAGGACTCGCTAACTGTATTTGACCTGTTGACCTTCAAAGTCCTGGCTATCATAGTCCACATTCCTATCCACCTGAACCTTTCATTAATTCAACAATAATCTGATCAGTTTCTTCTGTCCCTTCTCATATATAGGTACAAGGATTGTGACTTTGCGAGCTCACCATTATTCAATCTGATCTCAGCCTGCTGGTGGATTCTTACTACCATAGTTCCATTTCATGCACTCTCTGGCAATATCTTTCATCCCAGGTTTTTTTTTTTTTTTTTTTTTACTACCAATCCAAACTCAGCAGGCTGAGCTAGTTATACTATAATCAGATCAATTCATTACAGATCAGGAATCACTGATCTGTCCCTCCATTGTATCGGGCATACTGATATTTGATCGAGTCCTAATGGCAGAGATAGTCAGTTCTGTGGTTTTTCATGAGGCGGCTAGCTAAATCATATCTGGCTTGGTCAATTCGCATCAGCGAAAATCAACTGCAGAGGAGCACTTGGAGAGACTGGAGATGGCACACATCAAGTTGGAGGCTGTACTTGAGACATCTTATAAGTGGCGAATCACTGATCCGTCGTTACTGCGTTGGCAGAAGAAGCTGAAGTGTGCTGCCCAAGAGTGTGATGACACACTTCATGAATGCCGGCAACGTGCCCTGGAAGAAGAGGAGACAGAGCAAGAAGTAAGGAATTCCTCCTTTCCTAAGCGAATTGCCCATGCCACTAAGTCATTAATATCCTCCATATTTTTCAGCAATATCAATGACTCAAGTAGATTTGCTGTTCAAAGATTTGAGTGGTTTGCAGATGGAGCTAAAGAGTTTCTGAGATTTGTGGAGTTTGGAGGAACAACACATCAGTACTTATTCTTTGACCCTCTTATCAGGCAGCTTCTTGCAGGCAAAACGCTCGAGTATAAATTACTGTCTGAAAACAAGTATCGGTTGTTTGTCATACGACCTTTTAATGTTTCGGAGCTCAGGATGGAGGCTAGGCTGATTTTTGACAGTAAAAATCCTGGTGCACCGGAGGATGATTTTTTCCTGTGTATGTTGCTACAGATTTCAGAGAGTATGGACATATTTGGTATTGTAATCAAGTGCTTGCAGCTGTTTAATCCTCATGTCAAGTCAACAGCTGAATCTGTTAGGAATGAACTTACTCAGCTACCTTCACAAGATTTCTCCTGGGTGCCATATGCTGAATCAAGCCATCAGAAACACTGGGACAATATTCACAACATCACTACCCAATGGTTTCGTCCAAACCCATTATGCTGCAAGCAGCATACTCAGAGTAACAGTTGTGGTAGGAACAATATAGGAATGTCAACTTTACAAGGTGTTTCTCTTGGACCAGTTATTGAAGTGAGTTTGCAGTGCCAAGTCCCAATTCCTGAGTTCAGAGAAAAGGGAACAATTGTTGAAGGCAAACCTTGTCTTGAAGAATTTCCGCATCTGAAAGTTGACCTTGTCTACACTCCCCATGGTTCTTCAGAAGACCTATTCCCATCAATTGACAGTTCTGTGATAGAGATGATTAATGGTGATAAGCAACATTGCTTGCACACAAACATTGCCTTGGAACAATTGGAAGAGATCATGTTGCCAAGGGCAGTAGATTGTTTTCGAGAGAATGCGAAAGCAGCATTGTATCAGATGCTTTGGAAGTCTAAACATGGTGGTGCATATCTTCAGGTTGTGAAGGCAACTAGTAACATTCAGAGCACACGGAGGACCATTCGAAGAGCTAGGAAAGCAAAGGTGCTGCAACGACATGGTCACAAGTCACAGCATCACACAGATGCAATCGCTGACTTCCCCAATCTTTGGGTTGCACATGCGCCTGTCCAGCTGCAGGGCTCAATCCTTGATTGGATTCAGAAAGAGAAAGAGACGCAATTAGCACCTCCTCTGCTGCGCCTGAAATTTTAGATCATGTGTAGGGACTGGTCAGGGCAACAGGGATAATTAAAAGAATGAAGATGTAATATTCTAGCAGAGAAATGTAAATTGTACTGGGTTGATTTCTAAGTCATTAGGACTGTATTGATATGAAATATAAGCTGCATATACTGATGTTGCTGGTCCAGCTCAACACTTATGTTGGTAAATGGTGATAACATGATGTTCATTACATGGAAATCTATGTACATTGGGTATTGTATATGCCATAGTTTTATTTGAAATTTTCATGTGTGTACCATCACTGAAAGCAATGAGAAATATAACATATCTAACTAAATTTCTGTTTGATATTCCCATGCACTTCTGTTTTTGGATTATTTTGCATCCAGGGCACTCATTTATTAACGTGAAATTTTCAGTTTGACAGTGGTACAATCTCTGTGGAAGTTCAAACTATATTTGTCTTAATAATTTTGAAGTGAAAGAAGAAAACATAAGCATATATTTATTCTGGCTACATCATGTGCTGAAACAGAAAACACAGAAAAAAGCAGCAAGGAAGAGAACATGCAGTGGGTGAGTGCAGAGTGATCATGCCAAGCCACATAAGACACCAAAGAGAACAATCTTAATTCATCTGGAAGACAGGTATGAGTATGACATTATAAGTGTTCAGACAAATTCCAACACTTTTACTCAATCCAGTTTCAAAGCTTGACTAGTTGGTTGGCAATCATGAGCTGTGCGATTCTGCCTCATTTCAGTTCAGAGTAGACAATTTGTCACTAGTATGTATAGTTCGTTCTATACTTTCTGATGGACCCATTTACATATAAAGAAGAACTGACATCTTCTTTAAAACGAACTACGTATATCAGGCGATTTTTCCACTCTGAACATATATTACTCAAAGGTTGGTTCAGTTACAGAAATATCTAGAGATTTACAGGAGGTAATTAATAATGCTTTTCCACTCTCCAATTGAGTATTCCTAATTGACATTGTGAGCACACCTGAACTGAACATTTCTCTTCTCCATGTTTCAGCTGGACTGCTGGAGACAGATTTATGCTCTGCACAAGTCACACCTGCAGTGCAATCTGTTTAAAGAACTAGTTTCAAGCAGTTTGGTCAGGTGAATACATGTTGTGCTAATTGAGGGCTGGTTTATTTGGTTTGTGTCCTAAATTAGACTTACCAATATTTCGTAACTTTAACAATTGCTGTTTTTGTTAGGATTGAAACCAAATTTTGGTAAGCCTACACAACATAGGCTATTTAAATAGTAAACTTACTAATTTGGCTTCAATCTAAATATATGTTGGCCTTACCAAAATTAGAAATGTCAAAACTTGCCAAAATTTGGTATGACAAATTTTGGTAAGGCCAACATTGGCCAAAAATCAAACCGGTCTTTATACATCTCTGGATCTGTCATGAACAGTTGTAACCTGACCTTTCCGTCCCCTTTAATTTTACGAAAGCAGGCAGGGGTCATCGGCAAGAAGGGGCCAGCATGCAGTCCACGAATAATTCAAGGTCAAAAAGAATCTCTGACCCCCTTAAGCAACAACAACCATGCCATCACCACCATGGCCATGGCGACGAAAACGCCTGATCGATGGTCTGTGGTGACGAGGATGCTCTATGATTAGCGGAACAGGGAGGCCCAGCATGGTGTTTGCCTTCCTCGAGTCGCTGCCACTGCCACTACCTCGAGGTACAGCTTGGTTTCACTGCATCTTGCAACCCGTCCCATTTATGCTTAGCTACTGTTCTGTTAATCTGTTTTGATGAAAGGGAAGAACAAGTTTACTATGAAAGATCTGATCTTTCAACCAGTCAAAACTCAAAAGTCAAAGCTATGAGGTAGAATTGATTTTAGTCTCAACTGACCAAGAGTAATTTTTTTTTCCAAAATATATATATTGTACTGACAAATGACAACTGACACTGACAAAAAGGATTTATCTTTAACTAACCCAAGATTGGACAGTCAAAATCAAAAGAGGACAGTTTTTTATGTTGTGTGACAAATCAACTAAAGACTTTCCATAGAAAAAATCAATTAAAGAGACCACACTAGTGCAGTAGACTGATGTGTTCTCCATTGGTGCCATAGTAATCCAACAAGATTCAATAATGATACAGGATTGTCAAAAATCAAAAGAGGACAGTTTTTAAGTTGCGTGACAAATCAACTAAAGACTTTCCATAGAAAAAATCAATTAAAGAGACCACACTAGTGCAGTAGACTGATGTGCTCTCCATTGGTGCCATAGTAATCCAACAAGATTCAATAATGATACAGGATTGTCATTCATTCAAGCTCACCACTCTTGCAAGTTGCAATCCTGTTATCTTCTGCTGGGAACTCCTTGGTGCGCCTGCGTTGCCCCATATTGCTTCCTATATTGATTTCACTCACAAGGTTAGGTTTTACATACACTACAATATTGCACTTTCTTAGTACTTTACCTCTTAGGAATTCACTTGTCCGTATTTTGATTCTCCGGACACTATGATGTAGCGATTGATATAGAATTATACTGCTCTGTCCTGATCAGGAAGGGAACTACATATTACTGAAGATGGCAGAGGTTGTCAGTTCTGCCATCGTTCATGAGGCGGTGAACAAAATCATATCTGGCTTGGTTGACAAGTATGAGCACAAATCAAGTGCAGAGGAGCAGATGGAGAGGCTGGAGATGGCACACATCAAGTTGGAGACTGCACTTGACACGTCCAGTAAGTGGCAGATCACTAGTGGGCCGTTGCTACGTTGGCAGAAGAAGCTGAAACGTGCAGCTGAAGAGTGTGATGACATCATGCGCAAATGCAGGCAACGGGTCCAAGAAGAAGAGGCCGAACAACAAGTAAGGAATTCCTCATTTCCTAGGAGAATTGCCCATGCAACCAAGTCACTGATATCATCCATATTTAATGGCAATAGCAACGAGCCGGTTAGATCTTCTGTTCGAAGATTTGAGTGGTTTGCTGATGGAGCTAATGACTTTCTGAGATATGTTGAATTTGGAGGGACACCACGTCGTTACTTGTTCTTCGACCCTCTTATTGGGAACCTTTTTGCAGGTGAAACGCTAGAGTACAAATTGGTGCAGGGAAACAGGCAACATTTGCTTTGGATAATACCCAATATCACTGCAGAGCGTGGAGTAGAAGCTAAGTTGATCTTAGTTTACAATGATGCCAGGGCACCTGTGGACAACTTTTTCCTAGGTATGATGCTACAACTTTCAGAGAGCACAAACATAGTCGGCACTACGATTAAGTGCTTGCAGTTATTTACTACTCATTTCAAGTCTACAACTGAAACCGTTAAGAAAGAACTTACTCAGCTACCTACACAAGACTTCTCCTGGATTCCGCGTTCTTCTTCATACGGTTGGGACAACATTCACAATCTATTTGCTCAATGGTTCCGTCCAAACCCACTGTGTTGCAAGCATCATGGTGAGAAGGTATGTGGTAGTAGGAACATGGACAAAGTAGAATTGCCTGCCGTTTCTCTAGAACCACTTATTGAAGTAGGTTTGCTGTGCCAAGTTTCACTTCCTGGGTTCAAAGAACCGGGAACAATCGTCGAGGACAAATCTTCTATTGAAGAATATCAACATCTGAATGTTCACCTTGTCTATACACCCCATGGCTCTTCAGAAGACCTATGCCCAGCAGTCAAGAGTACTGTGATTGAGGTTATTAATGGTAACGAGCAAAATTTCTTGCACACAAACGCTGCATTGGAACAAATGGAAGAGATCATGTTGCCAAGGGCTGTAGATTGTTTTCGTCAGAATGCGAAAGCAAAAGTGTATCAAATGCATTGGAAGTCTAAACATGGTAGTGCATGTCTTCAGGCTGTGCAGGCAGCCATAAACATGCCGAGCACACAGAGAACCATTCGAGGAGCAAGGAAAGAAAATATGTTGCGACGACATGATCATAGTCATAGGACACATAGTCACAGAAATGAGGTTGCTGATTTTATCAACCTTTTGGCTGCATATGCGCCCGTCCATCTTCAGGATTCAATCCTCGATTGGATTCAGAAAGGGAAGGAAGTACAGTTAGAAGGTCTTCTATTGCCGTGGCACCGGCGATGGTGAGTGGCGCCGACCTCGTCGTTGCGGCGACATGGAAGCATTGACTTCAGCAGCAGCCATCACTCTCTCACTCCTTCAACCTTGGCTCTGATACCAATTGTTGGCCCAACTCCTAGCTAGCTCTCACACTCACGGAAACAGAAACTCCGGTGAGAGAAACACAGCTCACAACTTTTGAGAGCAAGAAGAATAATTGAAAGTGAATATCACAAGCTCTAACTTNCTAACTTACAAAGAGGTTACATCTCTTTATATAGGACCTAAAGTCGGTTTGCTACAGTAACCGACATACTGCTACAGTACCAGATATTTGACAGCTCATATTGAACTAATATCCTGGCACACACAAGAAAAACCAAATTGACTACTACTTCTAGCTAACTTGCTAACCAAGCAAAAGACTATCAAGAACAAGAATTATACTAACACCTTGCACTGTCCAAATGACATTGTAAATCAGCTCAACACCCCCTCCACCCCCCTATCTTCAGCATACAGATTTATGCTCTTGACAACTCATAGCTGCAGTATGTTTAAAGCACTGGTTTCAAGCAGCTTGGTCAGGTGAGAACATTTGTGCTAATTTCTTATAAATATCTGTATCTCTAGATGTGCCGTGAACTTCTGTAAACTGATCTTCCATTCCTCTTTTACAAGAAGGCAGGTATAATCAACAAGAACATCGTGATGTCTGAAGTAGTTGCTTCCGCGGTAGTCAGCGAGGCAGTGAGCAGGATCTCCACCTTGTTCATCAACAAGCATAAACGCAAATTAACAGTGGAAGATGGCATGGAGAGGCTGGAGATGGCACACATCAGAATGGAAGCCGCCCTGGAGATGTCCAGCAAGTGGCCACCGGTCACAGACACCTTGTTGCTGCATTGGAGGAAGAAGCTGAAGCAAGCCTCCAACGAGTGTGGCCATGTCTTGGACAGATGCAAGCGCCGTGCCATGGAAGATGATGAGATTCAGCAGGAGGTCAAGCGGCATGCCTTCCCTAAACGGATCGCCCATGCCACAAGATCATTCTTCTCATCTTTCACTGGCCACAAGAATGATGATAGCCTGATCACCACTTCAACCATTCAGAGGTTTGAAAGGTTTGCCGATGGGGCCGGTGAGTTCCTGAGATTCATGGAATTCGGCAGCATAGGCAGGATCAACTACATGCTAGTTGATCCTCTTTCCGGGCACCTTCTTGCAGGCAAAGCTCTACAGTATGGAACTTCTCATGGAAATCAGTACCACCTAGCAGCATGGCCAATGCGTTTCCCTGAGCGAGGACTAGAAGCTGGGTTTTTGCTTCGGTACCAGAACCATGAGAGGCCAGAGGAAAATTTTATTATTGGAATTCTGCTACGTTTGGCAACAAGCACAAATGTGGCCGAGATTGTGGCCAGGTGCTTGGAGTTGCTTCCACCCAATTTCAAGCCTGTTGCTGAAGCTGCAAAGCAGGAGCTCACTCAGGTGCACCAGCGAGGCTTCTATTGCTTCCCTTTTGTTGATTCTACTGATCCAGAATACTGGAGGACTCACCATGACGAGACTCACTGTGCTCGCCCAAATGCGACATGCTGCCAAGGACGTGAGGACCAAGTTCACTGCACAAGTAGTGATGTGGTTGAGCCGTCACGCAAATTCCCAGAGCCGGTGATCAAATTGATCGTGCAGCGCTATGTCTCTGCACAGCAGGGGCCATCATCATCATCTGGTCATGGCAGTAGGAAGACACCCCTACTGCAGCTGACGGCCATCATCGTGCCGCACTCGTCACCAGAGGATCTGCCGCCAGAAGCCCAGAGCATTGCTATCGTAGCAGTCGATGGGAGGGAAGAGCAAGGCGTGCACACGAATGTTGAATTGCGTGAGGTGGAGGATTTTCTGCTGCCGAACACCATCGATCGAATGTGCCATGAGGTGGCGGATGGTTCATCGACGCACGAGGTGTTCTGGCAGTCCGGCCATGGCGCCACCTACCTCCACGTGGAGAAGACGGGAACAGAGATTGCAGGGCGCAGGCCGACTCGTTGGCCATGTAAATGTGGAAGATTGTGGCGTCACCGCGCTCAGCTCTGGTGCCGCGGCAGAGACGGCGTTGTGGCTGGTGGCGCCGGGTGTGCAGGAGGAGGAGAGCGTGAGCGCCCAACCATCGAACAATGAGTGAGAGCTATATGTAAAAAACATAATAGAGGAGAAGTTGTCTTCAATAGCTAGCCTTTTTGCAAGATTGGGACAGTCAACTAGGGCAGGTTTTTAAGTTGAGTTACAGTGATGTACTCCATAGTAGACTATACAGTCAAAAGACAAGCTTCACTTTCAAAAGATATTTGCATATGGTAATAACATGATCTTAATTATTCCATGGAAATCTAGTGTACAGTTTCTCGAATTTCTGCTGTTTCATATTCCCATGCACTTCTGTTTTTTGGGTTATTTGCATCCTGCTTCCTGCACATTTTTTATCAGGAAAATTTCAGTTTTACAGCGATACCGATTGCTACATAAGTTCAAACTATATATGTTTGGGGATGATTTTATAATGGAAGAAGAAAACACAGGAAAATATACATTCTGCCTTATCATGTGCTGAAACAGATAAACGAAAAATAGCAGAGGTGGTCAGGTGGACATGCCAAGGCAACACAAGACGCCGAGGAAAACAGTTTTGATTCATCTGGAAGACAAGTATGCCTTTAAAATTGTTCAAAGCCATTCTAAATTTTTTACTAGAAATTCCCAGGTTGACAGTGGTAGGGCGGTTTAAATATTTATATGTAAATATAGGGTCAACAATGTTATAGCTCAAAAATTCTGTCAATTCCTTTCAGTTTCAGGAGCACCAGCACCAGCAGGTAGCAGATTTCAAAACAGCTCATCTGGCAATGTGTTAGAGTGGGCTTTAATTGGGCCGCAATGAGCTCGGCCCAGTTTTCCCATTCACCTTTTAGAAAGAAATTGTAATTCTCATCCACTGTGTATTTTTTACAGGAAATTCCCAGTTTGACTGTAACATGGATGGTTTGAAATTATATGTATTTAGGATCATTTCAAAATGAAACAAGAAAACACAGGCATATTCATTGACCTCATTATGTACTGAACACAGAAACAAAGGGAGAAACAAAAAAAGCTGCAAGAATGAGAGAACAGGTTGATTGGTGGGTCTGTGAATGGGTGAGTGTAGAAGGTGGACATGCCAAGCCAAACAATTCTAATTCATCAAGCAGACAGGTATTCCCTTGTGATTGTTCACAATAATTCCAGTTTTTTTTTTACTTAGTCCAGTTGCAATGTTAAGGTTGGTTAAGTCGTGTGATGTTCTTTATTTCTTCTGATTGATTATTCTGTGATTGAGAGTAATCAGTTTGTCACCGGAATATTTTGTTTTTTTTTTAGGAAACCGACGGCAGGAGTTCTGCCAGAATATATTAGAAGGTTGAGAAGACCAGAATATTTTGTTCATTTTATGCTCTTCTGACTTTTGTTTTGAAGGCACTGAACCCTCCTCTTCACCAGTCACCACACAGATTTATGCTCTTCACCAATCACAATGGCAGTATATTCTAGGGGCACTAGCTTCAACCAGCTTGGTGAGGCTAGTACATTTTGTGAGGACACATTATTGCATTGTATTCCTCATAGTTAAATGCACGGGCAAAAAAAGACAGTTACTAGTAACTGCCATCTGCCATTTTATATAATGTGATGTGTTCACTAGTGCTGTCTATCCCAGATATATACGAGATTTTGATCGCATGCAATTTGGCTGCTGCTTCTCTCATATTCATTCTTCCATTGGGATTCTGGCGTGTGCAAGAAAGTGCCACTCCAAGCATGTCTAGCAATAACTGATAAACTGCCTTATCTTCGTCCAATGTCGCTAGAGCAAGCTCCTTATGATCTTCTCGGAGGTAAGTGTCAATGATTTGAGTTGTTGCATCTGGATAGTTCCTTTCGACAAAATTGATGATGCTAAGTCCATTACAAAACATAGGATCAGTTGGCCTTTTCCCTGTTAGCAACTCCAATAGTACTACGCCGAAGCTGTATACATCTCCAGAGGTTGAGAGGAATCCACTTCCGGCATATTCTGAGTTCATGTGAAATGTACAAGGTAAGGCAGGAGTGCATATAAAATAACCAGTTGGTTGTCACATAAGTGCAAAAGTTACAGCTAGACAAACATACCTGGGGGTATATACCCTATAGTTCCCTTCAAACCGATTGAACTAATCGAGCTTAAATCTCCAGCAGCAGGCAACTGGGATTTAAGGTAGAAATGTGCAATGCCAAAGTCTCCCAAATGAGCAGTCATATCATCATCTAGAAGGACATTACTTGGCTTTAGATCACAGTGTATTATAGGATCCTCACAGTCATAGTGTAAATATTGCAATGCATCTGCTATGTCAACTGCTATGTTTATTCTTTGGGACAGGCTCAGTTGATCTGAAGCATTTGTACCACTTTTGGCGTGCAGCCAAGTATCCAAGTTGCCATTGGGCATAAACTTATATACTAGAGCCTTGAAATCGTTGCCTACATTATCAATTGTTGAGCATGAAGTCAGAACTGGAAGTAGATTCCGGTGCCGAATGCTCCTCAAAGCTTTGCATTCTGTCATGAAACTTTTGTCTGCACCTTGCATATCAAGATGGAAAACTTTCACGGCGACAACTATGTTTTCTTGGGTTAGCTTTCCTTTGTACACTGAACCGTAGCTTCCCCTCCCAATCAGATTAGTATCTGTGAAGTTGTCTGTAGCTTGAGCTAGATCTTTATAAGAAACTATAGGAAAATGGTCGCTAGAAGAAGGCAATGGTGACTGCTTTCGGAACATCTTCTTTCTGAAAATTGCAAGGTAGGCCAGTACCATGAGAGATGCAATGCCTAATATAGGTACCAATAACTTGACCAAAAAATTTCGTCGTCCAGTTTTACTTTGATAAACAGTGGGGCATAAAGGCATATGTAATTCCAGTACTCCTCCACAAAGCTGTAGGTTGCCTTCAAGCGAGATGGCCGTAGCATTTCTGAATACTCCATCTGTTGGCACTTGACCTTCAAGATGATTGTCTGATAGATCCAACTGGCTGAGAAACTGTAGTTTGCTTATAGCAATTGGGATAGGTCCTGTGAAATTGTTATGTGAAAGATTGAGCATAGTTAAGAGGCTAAGGTTTCCCAAAGATATGGGAATGCTTCCTGAAAGGAAGTTTTGGCCCATATTGATAGTTTCTAATTGCTGGCATGCACCCAAAGTATGCGGAATTTCCCCAGTAAGCTTATTTGATGAAAGATCAAGATAGCTAAGTTGTTGAAGCCTGCTTAAAGAAGGGATCAGGCCTTGCAAACTGTTGTGGGATAATCCACATTGGACAATTGTAGCTATTGTGAATACTTCTTCAGGTATATTGCCTTGAAGATTGTTATACCTGAGGTCTAACTTTAAGAGCTGTTGAAGTTTTCCCAGGCTGGATGGTATGAGACCATGGAATTGATTGTCTGAAAGAAACAATTCTGACAACTTGGACATGTTTCCAATAGAAGCTGGAATGTTCCCAGTGAAGTTGTTGCTATCCAGGTATAAAGCCTGTAAATTTGCCATGCTTCCAATCCACCCATCAATGGGACCAGTAAAGCTGTTGAAATCCAATCCAAATTTAGTTAGCCTACGAAGATTTCCTATGCTTGAAGGGACTGGCCCAGAAAGCATGTTGGTACTCAACACAAGGTTTTCCATACTAGAGGAAAGATTGCCAATGGAGTTCGGCAGTACACCCTGCAATAGATTTTGGTGCAATGAAAGCATCTTAAGACGCGTGCAGTTGCTCAATGCGTCTAGGAATTCCCATCCCCAACTGTCTTTTGCTTCAAGATTATTCAGGTCGAAACCTAGCTTCTCGAGCTTCTGGAGTTTACCAAGAGAAGGAGGGATTCGGCCAGTAAACCTTTGGTTATATGACAGGTCCAACCACTGCAACTCAGATGCATTGCCTAATGAGTCAGGGATTTGACCTCCCAACGTGTTTCCACCCAAGTAAAGTTGCTGAAGGTTAGGGATGAAGTTCCCAAGGTCAGAAGGTAATTGACCATTCAACATATTAAGTGGTAATGCTATTTCTTGGACCATAGATAGATTGAAGAGCACATCTGGGATCCTGCCTGTCAGCCTATTACCACCTAACAACAAGTGGGTCAGGTTAGACAACTTCCCAAGCTCAACTGGAATGGAGCCCTCAAGCTTGTTGCCTTGAAGAATGACAATATTGAGTGAAGTGATGTTCCCTATTCCTGGTGGGATAATCCCAGTAAGATTGTTGGTGTGAAGCCGCAGATTTCGCAGATTGGAGAGGAGGGCTATGTTGGAAGTGATATTACCAACCAGATGGTTCCTTGAGATGTCCAGCGTCCTCAGTTTGGTGCAGTTTGTGAGCGCCTCTGGTATACTCCCTCCATTGATAAAATATAAGACGTATTAGCTTTAAACACAGTATTCAATGTTAAACTTTGATCATTAACATCTTTTGTTATATCATTAACATCTTTTAGTGGGGTGATAGAGAGATGCAGAAAATTTGCAGGGGGGAAATCCCCTTGAAAGTCAAACATTTTCTGTATTTGGCTAGTAGAGATAGATAGAATCTCATGCACTGTTCAGCTAAAGAGAAGGGCTGGACTGAGATGTGCAAACATTGTGGAAAGAGAGAAACCACAAACCAGCGGTGGTTAAATCTCATTTGCAGGTGTGTACAAGGTTCTTTCCTCTAGCGGTGGAAGATTTTGCTAAAAGAAGCGCTGATGGAGAAGTTGGCAAGTCTGAAACCGAAAGATGTACTGCCAAGCTCCATCTGATCGTGAACAGTTCTTTGTTTCTTTCCCAGTACCAGATGTGATTTGTTCACGGTTGTGCCTTGTTGCTTCTATTGAATAGCTGGGTGATGCTGATGCTGATGGTAGGCTCAAGCCGATGATGGTTGGGGTGTGCGTTTTCATATATTTGGGGGCAGTTTAGCCGGTGGTGGAATCCCATACGGGCATACCCAGTATGTGTTTTTCTTTTTGTGACTGATGTTATGTTATCTAAGCTTTGGTTTCAAAGCCCGGTGAACGAAAAAAATCACCTGATCTCCAAAAAAAACACTGCGAAATAATGTCATATCAAAGTGCTTTAAATACAAATACAACGGTTCCATTATCATGTCAAAGTACTTTGAAATACAGATACAATGCATTGTGTATTTTGTGTTACATTTTTTTGCTGCAAATATGACATCACAAATTTTTATTTGTTTTCAGTCACATTTTTCCTGTGTGATCGGTGCATTTATGTTTAAGTATGTTTCTGTCTCTCTTATCTCGTCCTTCAAATGGGCAATCGATTTCTCTGTCCTAATTCTCGTATACAGGGCTTGTTTGGGGAGCTTTAGATTTTAAAAAGCAGTTGTTTGGTATCTAGGCTTTTAAGAATCTAGAAAGTCTCTAAACCCACCTTCTCTAGCTTCTACCTTCTTAATTTTTTTTCTAGAATATGTAACTATAGAATTGTCAAGCCGGACTAGAATCTGGACTGTTTGTTGGAGTTTTCGACAGCTGAAGATTCTTAGAGAAGCTGTAGCTACTAGACGCTCCCCCAAACAAGGCCACCGTGTGTTGTAGAAAAAAATCCAATGTACTTTAAGTATTAAAAAGATTGTGGTTAGAAAATGTTGTACTAGAAATATGGCTAGTCCCTTGTGTTACCTTAATTGATAATAAAAAATTACAAATGTTGGCTATTCCGTGTCAAATATATGTGCAAGTTTTCCAATCAATCGAGAGAGTAGTACTCTGGTTATGATCGTTTCACTTTTTCTAAAAAGTGGTTGTCATATGAATGAAGCAATAAAAAATAATTTATCGATAAAACTTTTATATGTATTATTCACGATTTGAAATCTAATGCTGAAAAAAAAATTACGATAAACCCCTCTTCAAGCTGTGGAAGATAAGTAAAAGCAAAACGATGGGAGCCTCCCTCTGATTCCATAATTCCCATCGTTGTGGGCAACAACACAATTTTCAAAATATATGTTTGACCAATACTTTTTAATAGAATATAAATAAATATTTTTAAAAGACACTTTCATGATAGTACACTTTTTAAGACAAGTGTACATATAATCTCCAAGTTTTTAAACTTTTGATCCAACCTTTATTTAAATCAAAATTTTAAAAGTTCAACTTAAACCTTGTCCAAAACTTCAAAAACTATTGAACTGGAACTGGAGTAGGGGGAGTACCTTGCAACAAGTTGCCACCGAGATCAAGAAACACCAGCCTCCGCAGCCCACCGAGCTGAGGCGGCAATTGGCCGGATAACAAGTTGCCGGAGAGGTTGAGAGAAGAGAGAAACGACATGTTGCCGAGAGAAGGGGAGATCTTCCCCGACAGCGTCAGCCCGGCGAGCTCCAGCGCCGCCACGCGCCGCCGCTGGCCATCGCAGGTGACGCCCTTCCACCCGCAGAAGTGTGCGGCGGCGGTGGCGTTCCACGAGCTCATGGCCCCTGATGGATCGTTGGTGATCGATTTCCTGAAGTCGAGCAGCGAGGCCAGGTCGACGCCCTCGCCGCCATCCTGCGCCGCCGCCGCCGCGTCGCCATTGATGATGCTTGACAGTAGTAGCAGCAGCACGGCGCTCGATATGAACATGGCCACTTCCATTTGCTGCTTACTTCTTGTATCCACACTTACATTGATGTTTGCAGGCTAATCTTTCGGCCGACCCGGCAAAAAGAAAACTTATTGAAAAAAATCTTATTGAGTATCTATCAACTCAGAAAGACGAAGAGGAGAGAAGTGAAAGCAACAAATTCTGGAGAGCTTTGATTCTGTTATTATCATGCTATTACCACCTAAAGATTGACAGAAGCTAGCCCAAAGAATTGTATGGCATGATAAAACACTAAATAGAGTATAAACACCGCACCTTAATTATTACTTCCTCTGTTTTAAAATATAAGGCCCAACCATTTTTCTTAAGTTCCAAAATATAAGACGCGCATTAATTGTATTGCTATATGCATTGGCAAAATAATAAACTAAAGAAAAGTAGATAATATGTATTGGTTGATCTATACTAAGTAAATACTCCCTCCGTTCCATAATGTAAGATGTTTGATTTTTTTGGTTGCAACGTTTGACCATTCGTCTTATTCAAAAAATTATGAAAATTTTATTTATTTTGCTTGTGACTTACTTTATTATAAAAAGAACTTTAGGCATGACTTATCATTTTTTATATTTGCACTAAATTTTTGAATAAGACAAATGGTCAAACGTTGCAACCAAAAAAGTCAAACATCTTACATTATGAAACGGAGGTAGTATATGATTAAATACAACTTGGTCTTTTATTTGTGACTTATATTTTAAAACGGAGGTACTAATTATCTTCATGTTTACTGAAAGCCGGCTCCTCGGGCGATCGAGTGTTCCCAAAGGAAAAGGAAATTTTGCAGGTTCGGCGCGCGCGTGCCAACGACTAAAAATATCCTGAAAAGTCTGAATCGGCATACCGCCGGCCAGATCGTTTTCATCTGTCACTGTCTTACATTTTGCCAGTCTTGCCTGCGTGTAAACAGGATCGATTTACCTCGTACACGACATTAATATTCATCCATCATGCATCACCAAGTCTTGACCTTTGACTTTTTCTATCAAAGTAGGCCGTAGCTTTTACACTTCTCTCACCAAGACAGCAACCCGGTTAATTTGTTGAACAAATCATGCTGTAACAATCCTTTTCATCTTAATTAATTCGGCCGGCATTCTATTGCCGGCCCAGCGAAAAAAAAAAAGCCTCGAGTTTTGACGGAGCACCAACCATTTCACCTTTTGACGGAGCAGCTGCCCAAATGGGCTTTAATTGGGCCGATGTGGGCGTTAATTAGGCCTACTTGGGCTTTAGATAGGCATTTATGGGCTTTATTTGGGCCTTAGTGGGCTTGGCCGAGCTTTCACTATCACTTGGGCCGCCGCTCAAACACCACCGTCTCCACTGCGAAATGGCCTCTCCGGTCTCCGCCGCCGGACGGGGTGCGCCGGCGGCGAGCCGGCGATGCAGAGAGGGGAGAAGGACGCTGCTTGCTTGCGGAGGCTGGCCGGATACGGCGAGCTAGATCGAGGTACGGCTCGGTTTCCTCGCATCCCGCAGTCTGTTTCGTCCTGCTAGGTTTTTTAGTTACTGTTAGGTTTAGGGGAGAACTCGCAATCGCACTGCGCTTTCCTGTTGTCCAGTCACCTGTAGGGCTCAATCCTCGATTAGGTTCAGAAATTTTAGATCATGTACCTGGTCTACTGTGGAAGGCTGGAAGCACAGTTAGCACCTCCTGATCTACTGAGAGCCTGAGACTGAGATTTTAGGTCATGTAAAGGGGCTGCTCATGGAAAAGAGGGGTGATTAAAATAATGGAAAATTTATGTTCTAGGGGAGTTAACTTAGTAGGGAGTTATTTTCTGAGTCCTTAGGAGTATATTGATCATCCCCGCAAGAAAAAAGAGTATATTGATCAGAAACGTGTGCTCCATATGCTGTTGTTTGTCAAGGTCATCATTTGTGTCGGTAAATGGTGATACCATGATTTATTTTTCTGGAATATGAAAAAGAATTGTGTACCTTTGTATTAAGATTAGAGAAGATTTTTTGTTCCTTTACAAGCGTAAAAAGGCCACAGCCAAAAAAGAGAAGAAGAGCGAGTGGACTAAGGCGATATCATGCAGTACATTCGAGCGTGATAAAATGAAGTTTATACTCTATAAATCTAATTATGATATGTCATACGATTGCATGTTATATTTAATATTCCCATGCACTTGTGTTTTCTTGTTATTTGCATCCATTATGTTTTTTTAACTGGAAATTATTAGTTTTTTCAGTGGTATCCTAATTGTGTTTGAAAATTTTAACTATGTATAAGTAGGATGATTTAAAATAAAATAAAAAAACGCATGCATATTTTTTTTGGCTTCTTTTTGCGGAAATATTTATGCTGACTACATCATGTGCTCAAACAGAAAATCACAGGAAAAGCAGTTAGAAAGGAGAATAAGCAGTAGTCAAGCCAACACAAGACACCAAAGGAAGCATTTTTAATGCATCCAAAAGACAGGTATACTCATATGCCATTAAATTTTTTGAAAATAATTCCAAACTTTTGACTTTGTCGTGTTTTAAAGCTTGACCAGTTGATAATGTCATGTGTTGTGTCACTGTGCCTCATTTCTTCTAACAGCTTAGTCTGTGATTGAGAGTAGTCACTTTTTCGCTAGTATGTATGTACTATATGGTCCATTTCTGTACTTTCCTTTTGCTCCGTTGGTTCATTTTATACTTTATGGAGTCTTCCAGATGAAGACTTGTCATCCTGATCTTCTTTGAGACGAACTACAGATGAGTCATAGAGATGTGATCTGTGACTTCCTCAACCTTTGGCAGCGTCCAGCTGCAGGGCTCATTCATTGGGTGAATTCAGAAAGAAAAGGAAACACAATTAACACCTCCATTATCACGCATAGAATTTTAGATCATATTATAGGGACTGGTCAGGGAAACAATAACAATTTAGAAGAATGGAAACATGGAAAGAAAAGGAAACACAGTTAGCACCTCTACTACCATGTCTGAAATTTTAGATCATGTTATTGGGATTGGTCAGGGAAACAGTGATAATTTAGAAGAATGGAAATTTAATATTCTTGGGGATAAAATTGACTTCTAGGAAGTTAAATGCCCCCTCTATACACTTTTTTATTTTGTAATTTGCGTCCAGTATGTTTTTTTTTTACTGGAAATTCTCAGTTTGGCAGTGGCATCCTCTGGACGGTTTAAAATTCAGATTATATAATTTGGATGATTTCGAAATGAAACAAGAAAACACATGCATATTTATGCTAACTTCATGCAAAAAGTTAAATATTCCAGTGAAATAGAGAAACAAAGGGAAACACAAAAAGGCTGCAAGGAGAACAAGTTGATTGTTGGGTCTGTGAATGGGTGAGTGTGGAAGGTAGACATATAAAGCCAAACAATTATAGTCCATCAAGCAGAGAGGTATTCCCTTATAGTTTGTTCAAAACAATTCCAGTACTTTTATTTTGTCCAGCTGTAAAGCTTCAGGTTGGTTAAGTCATGTGGTGCTCAGTGTTCTTTTATTTCTTCAGACGGGTTAGTCTTTAATTGAGAGTAATCAGTCTGTCACCAGAATGCGTAGTTCAATTTAAAATTTTGTTTAAGTCATTTTATGTTTGTTCTTTATTTCTTCTGGCTTCTGTTTTGAAGACACTGAACCCCCCTTTTCACCAGTCACCACACAGATTTATGCTCTTCACCCAGTATATTCTATGGTCCATGCCATTACAAATTGGCACCATTAATCCATGAAACTTTGTACAGAATATTAAAGGTACATGCCGCAAAAGACAGTTACTAGTAAATGCCATCTGCCATTTTATATATGTGGTGTTCACATTAATGCTCTCCATCCTAGATATATACGACATTTTGCTTGCGTGCAATTTCGCTGCTGCTTCGCTCATGTTCATTCATTCACTGGGATCTTTTCAAGTGTAGTACGACGGATCTGTTCAACCAGTCAAGAGGAGTAAAGGGAACTGATTGCAGTGACAACTATTCTTTTCTTAAATGCTGCAGTCACCAGTACGACATTTTGCCTTTGTGCAACATTGTTCAGTCAGCATTCAGAAGCATCCTTGTTGGTTGTTTTCAATCTTATCTTAATAACAAAATTTACGGTTGGTTAGTCAAAGCAAGTAGAAATCAACTGGAAAACATAATACAGTAAGTTGTTTTTCTCAAACCATACGTCATACATACCTAATGTCCAATACAATCAACTTTTATTTACTTGAGTTTTCTCCACGGAAAACATGGACATCCATTCTCACCATTCATTCAATCCAGTTATCGTCTGCTGGGTACTCTCTGGTGCAGTTGTGTTCCCACAAACTCCTTCCTACTAATTCATTTCAAAAGGTTTGGTTTACATATACTTCAATGTGTAACATGTTAGTACTTACAGTTATCTTTTATTTTATTTGGTCATTCTTGTATTGATGTATCTTGCTCTGTGCAGATCAAGAAGGGATTACTGAAGATGGAAGAGATGGTCCGTTCTGCTATTGTTCATGAGACTGTTAACAAGGTCATGTCTGGGTTGCTTGACAAGTATGAGCAAAAATCAAGTGGAGAGGATCGCCTGGAGAGGCTTGAGATGGCACAAATCAAGTTGGAGTTTGCACTTGAGACATCCAACAAGTGGCAGATCACTAGTGGCCCGTTGCTACGTTGGCAGAAGAAGCTGAAGCGTGCTGCTGAAGAGTGTGATGACACACTACGCAAGTGTAGGCAGCGCGTCCAGGAAGAAGAAGAGGCGAAACAACAAGTAAGGAATTCCTCCTTTCCTAGGTGGATTGCCTCTGCCACCAAGTCACTCATATCATCCATCGTCCACGGCAATATAGATGAGCCAAGTAGATCTGTTGTTCGAAGATTCGAGTGGTTTGCAGATGGAGCTAATGACTTTCTGAGATATGTGGAGTCTGGAGGGACACCACGTCGTTACCTGTTCTTTGACCCGCTTATTGGGCACCTTCTTGCAGGCAAAAGGCTAGAGTACAAATTATTACAGGGAAACAGGCAACATTTATTTTGGATACGGCCTAATAACATAGCCGAGAGAGGAGTAGAAGCTATGTTGATCTTTTTTTACCGTGATTGTAGTGCACCTGAGGATAACTTTTTCCTTGGTATGATGCTACAACTTTCAGAGAGTTTAAACATAATTGGCACTACACTTAAGTGCTTGCAGTTGTTTACCCCTCACTTTAAGTCTACAACTGAAACTGTTAGGAAGGAACTTACTCAATTACCTACACAAGACTTCTCCTGGGTGCCACATGCACATGCTCATTCATACCTTTGGGACAACATTCACAATATAACTACTGGGTGGTACCGCCCAAACCCTCTGTGTTGCAAGCATCATGGTCAGAAGGTATGTGGTAGTGAGAACATGGACAAGATAGAGTTACCAGCTGATGTTTCTCTAGAACCAGTTATTCAGGTGAATTTGGTGTGCCAAGTTTCTCTTCCTAGGTTTGGAAAACAGGGACCAATTGCCGAGGGCAAAGAACTTCCACATCTGAATGTTCTTCTTCTCTATACGCCCCATGGTTCTTCAGAAGACCTATCCCCAGCAGTCGAGAATACTGTGACTGAGGTGATTAATGGTGATGAGCAACATCTTTTGCACACAAACATTCCCTTGGAACAAATGGAAGAGATGATGTTGCCAAGAGCTGTAGATTGTTTTCATCAGAATGCGAAAGCAACAGCGTATCAGATGCTTTGGAAGTCTAAACATGGTGGTGCATATCTTCATGCTGTGAAGGCAACCATGAACATGCCGAGCACAAGGAGAACCATTCGAGGAGCAAGGAAACCAAAGATGTTGCAACAACATGATCATAGGACACAGAGACACACAAATGGGGTCGCCGACTTCCTCAAGGCAGCACATGCACCTGTCCAGCTTCATGGCTCATACCTTGGTTGGATTCAGAAAGAGAAGGAAGCACAGGTAGCAGCTCATCTGCTGCGCCTGAAAATTTAGATGATGCAATTTGGACTGGCTGAGAAATAGGGATAAATAATCTGTCTGGTTTTCTTATATGATATCCGGTAGTTCAAAAATAAACTAGCAGACATCATTTAAAACTAGCAGTCTATGATTTTTATTTGAAAATTACTGTATGTTGCAGTGGTGACTGGTGAGGAGGATTTATCTTTAACTAGCCTTTCTGCAAGATTAATCAGTCAGCATTCGGAAGCATGTTTCCGAATGCTGGACATACTATAGTAAGGTGTTCTTCTCAAATCGTATGTCATACCAGGCTTGCCTAACTTCCAAGTTCCAATACAACCAACTTTGATGTACTCGAGTTTTCTTCACCGAAGACATGACATTCATGCGGATGCAGTCATGCTTCACCGTGCATTCAGGCCAGTTATCGTCTGGTGGAGTGGTACTCTCTGCTGCAGCTGTGTTCCCTCTCAAGGTTCCTTCCTCTTAATTCAACCAAAAGGTTGGGTTTATATAATTCAATGGTGTACTGTAAAAATCAACCATGCCAAGTTTTGAGTTTTGACATTTCTAAATTTTGGTATGGTAAATTGGTAACCAACTCACAACCATAGAAGAACAGGTGGATTACTTCTTTTCACCAGCTCACAACCATAGAAGAAATACACGAATTGGTAAGACTGGGAGGTCTCAATGCTCAGGTAGAGCTGCAGCCCAATGTAAGGGATGATATCACTTGGAAATTAACAGCTAATGGTACCTACACAGCAGCAAGTGCTTATCAGTTCCAATTCCATGGGTCCTACTCCACAACGAATTTTACGAAGATTTGGTCGGCATCCGCCCAGCAAAAAGAGATTTTCTTTGGATGGCTTGTCCTCCACAAAAAAAAACTTTGACTGCTCAGAACCTTCTACGTAGGCACTGGCCTTGTGATTGGATTTGTCTCTCTGCACGGAATGCTTCGAGAAACGCCCAGGGGTCTTCTGGCTAGCACCACAAGTGGTGGGCTAGCCGGTCTGGATTCGAAGCTTCACTCATTCTTAATTAAAAAATCAATCTAGTACTTTCTAGATTGGTCTTATTTTTGCACGGAATGCTTCGAAGACACTTCTCATCTCTTCATGAAGTGTACCTATACCCAGAATGTTTGGAACCAGATCTGTGATTGGCAAGGGTTCCCGACTCACAAACTCCCGATCAATTCAAGTATCAGAAACTGGTGGAATGATCTATGTCACACAACCAAAGGACATGCGCAAACGATTGCTTGGTTGTCTCCTTTCGACCTGGTGGAATATCTGGTTGGAATGGAATGGGAGAATTTTTCAACACAAGCAAAGAACATGGAATGAAGTAGCTTATATGGCGAAGGAAGAAATAGATTTTAGAAGTTTTGTTTTTAAACCCCCGTAATCTTCTTTTGTGGCTTTAAAGTGTGTGTTCCCCCGTGTACTCTAACCCTAAATTCACCATCTTTTGGTGATTTGTCGGGTAACTCTGTAAATATCTTCGTCTAATATATTCCGGCAGGTCTTCTGCTGGCGTTCCTTTCGAAAAAAAAAGTTGGTAACCAGCTGAAAAAACTTGACATCACAATCTTGTCAAGCTAAACACCAACTTACATCTTGATCTTGCCAAAGAAATAATAAAGTTTATTTTAGCAATGAATTGACAGCTTACATCTTAATCTTGCCAAAGAAATTGGCATTGCCAATAAATAATAAGGTTTGTTTTAGTAATGAACTGAACAGTCCCTATGTTCGATCGATGTTTTCATTTATTTGGGCATCCTGACTCAACAAACCGATGTAGGAGTATATTGGTCTGTGCTGATCAGGGAAGGATTAAGAACAAGAGTTCTCTTTCTTTCTTTTTTCTGAATAGACACCATATTTCCAGATCGTTTTCATCTACCCGTGCCTTTTTTGACATTTTGCCAGTCATCTCATCTGCGTGTAGCCGTGTAAACAGCCATTCCGCTGGTGGGCTTTACTTGGGCTTTCGTGGGCTTGTCACTTGGGTCGCATAAACACCTTCGTGTCCATGGCCATGGCCTCTCCGGCTCTCCGCCGCCGGAGTCGGACGGGGTTGCTGCCGGCGGAGCACGGTGGATCGAGCATGGCATTGCGTTCCTCGATCTGCTGCTGCGGCGAGGTACGGTTAGGTTTACCCTGCAGCAGTGCAGCCTGCTTAGTTACTGTTTCTGTTTAGGGGAGAAGCAATCGCACTGCACAAAGCAACGTATCCCCCGTGGTACCTAGCTGTTGCGGCGGCTAGTCAGACAGCTGCAGGGCTTAATCCTCGATTGGATTCAGAAACTGGAGGAAGCACAGTTAGCACATACTCTGCTGTGCTGAATTTTAGAATTATGTAAACAGGGACTGGTCAGGGAAAAGAGGAGTAATTTATAAGAATATGCATGTTATATATTAGGGGATAAGATTAATTTGCAGGGAGTTAATTTCTAAGTCGTCATCACGAGTGTATTGATCTGAAATGTGTGCTCCATATTGTGTTGTTTAATGTTTATCCAGCACATCGCTTATGTTGGTAAATACTGATAACATGTTCTTCATACACTGCAAATCTAATGTGCAACCTCACTCTTTGGATTTGTTCTATTTTGTTCGAATATAATTATGATTTGTCTCACAATTTCATTTTATTTAATATTCCCATGCACTTCTGCTTTCTTTTTATTTGCATCCATTACATTTTTTTACTGAAAACTCTTAGTTTTTTCAGTGTATGTAGTATGATTTAAATAAAACAAAAATAACACATGCATATTTATTTTGACTTCTTTTTGCAGGGAAATTTGTATGCTCACTACAAAGACAGCTACAAAGACAGCTACAAAGGAGAATAAGCGGTCAGTGTTTATGTGGGTGGTGGGCATATCAAGCTGCCCAAGACACCAAAGGGAGCACTTTTAATGCATCCAGAAGACAGGTATACTCATATGCCATTAAATTTGTTGAAAAGAATTCCAATATTTTGACTTGGTCATGTTTTAAAGCTTGACCAGTTGGTAAGTCATGCGGTGTGTCACTGTGCCTCATTTATTCTGACAGATTAGTCTGTGATTGATAGTAGCAAGTTTTTCGCTAGTATGTATGTATGATATGGTCCATTGTCTACAAAATATGGTCCAATTCTGTTTTTTCGTTTTGTCTGTTGGTTGATTTTATACTTGATGCCTGATGGACTCTTCCACAGATGAAGGCTTGTCATCTGATTTTCTTTGAGTTGAACTACGGCAGCAATTTTCCTGGCTTGAAGATTATTTAAAAGTTGGTTTAGTTGCAGAATATCTGGAGAACAAGCTGATTAGTGGGTCCATGTATGGTTTTGTATGTGAAGTGGACATGCCATGCCAACACAGACTCCAAAGGAAACAATTATAATCCATCAAGCAGACAGGTATTCTATTACAGTTGTTTAAAGTAATTCCAATATTTTTACTTAGTCCAGTTGCAAAGCTTGAGGTTGGTGAAGTCATGTGGTGTGCCTTATTTCTTGGGTACTTATACTTATGTTTATTCAGTTGATAAATGTATTTGATGGTTACTTTCACAGGCGAAGACTTGTCATCTTTTTCTTGAACAATACGACAAGAAATTTTGTCAGCCTGAATTATGTATTACTCAAAAGCTGATTCAGTTACTGAATATTTGGAGAAATATACGGTTTGAAGGGAAGACTAGTCATCTTGCTATCACCGTCACATTAATTATCTAATGTCTATCAACTTCATGACATCACTTCTGGTACAGGTGCTCCTTAATGACTTTCCACTGTCCAATTAACATTGTGAAGCAACTGAACTGGTCCTTTCTTCACCATTCCCATCTGGACACAGATTTGTTCTCTTCATGGTCTGCAACACGATCAGTTTAAACCAATAGTTTCAACCAGTTTGTTGTGGTGAGTATATCTTGTGCTTAAGTCTACTAAACCTCTGTATCTCTAGATCTGAAATGAGCAAGTGTAACCTGACCTTTATTTCCCTTTGTACTACAGGCCAGGGGTGATTGGCGAGAACATCCTGATGTCTGAAGTGATCGGCTCTGCGGTAATCGGGGAGGCAGTGAGCAGGATCTCCACTTTCGTCATCGACAATCATAACCGGAAATCAATCGATGAAGATGGTCTGGAGAGGCTGGAGATGTCACACATCAGAATGGAGGCCGCTCTGGAGATGTCCAACAAGTATCCACCTGCCACAGACACCTCACTCCTGCGTTGGAGGAAGAAGCTGAAGCGAGCCTCTGATGAGTGCAGCCATGTCATGGACAGATGCAAGCGCCGTGCCATGGAAGACAAGAAGAGGGAGCAAGAGATCAGGCAATTCTCCTTCCCCAAACGGATCGCCCATGCCACAAGATCGTTCTTCTCTTTTGATGGCAACAAGGATATTGATAGCCTGATAACCACTTCAACCATTCAGAGGTTTGAAAGGTTCGCTGATGGTGCCAGCGAGTTCTTGAGATTCATGGAGTTCGGCAGCATAGGCAGTATCAACTACATGCTCGTTGATCCACTCACCGGGCACCTTCTTGCAGGCAAAGCTCTGCAGTATGAAAATTCTCATGGAAGCCAATACTACCTAGCATCACGGCCTATGCATTTCGCGGAGCGAGGACAAGAAGCCGGGGTGTTGCTTCGCTATGACAACCATGAGAGACCAGAGGAAAATTTCATTCTCGCAATGCTGCTACGCTTGTCAGCAAGCACGAATGTGATCGGGATTGTGGCCAGGTGCTTGGAGTTGCTTCCCCCCAATTTCAAACCTGTTGCTGAAGCTGCAAAGCAGGAGCTCACTCTGGTGCACCAGCGAGCCTTGTACTGCTTCCCATTTGTTGATTCTACTGACCCAGAGTACTCGCAAATCCACCGTTTGGAGACTCATCGTGCTCGCCCAAACCCTGCATGCTGCGAAGAACTCGAGCACCATGGTTGGGACAGAAGCAGCGGCATGCTTGAGCCATCTGGTGCATTCCCGGAGCCGGTGATCAAATTGTTTGTGCAGCGATATGTCTCGCCAGGGCAGGATCCGTCATCATCTTCTTCATCATCTGGTTACGCCAGCGAAATGGTTTTTTCTGGACATTCTGGGTCGCCTCTACTTCAGCTAACGGCTGTCTTCGCGCCACACGCTTCACGGGAACAGCTGCCATCTGGGGCCAAGAGTGCCGCAGTTGTGGCAATCGATGGAATAGAAGAGCAATCCGTGCGTACGAATGTTGGATTGCGTGAGGTGGAAGAGTTGCTGCTGCCGAGCGCAGTCGATTGCTTGTTCCACAAGGCGGTGGATGGGTCGTCCGCACATGAGGCGTTTTGGAGGTCCGGCCATGGCGTTGCCTACCTCTGTGTGGAGAAGATGGGCACAGAGATTGCAAAGTGCAGGCCGACTCAATGGCGGGTGTAAAGGTAGATGAATGTGGGGCCTTGCCGACGTATGCTATGGTTTGGCAGCTGGTGCATTGGAAGGGGTGATCATTCGCTTGAAATCAAGTACATTTGTTTTTACTGTAAGTTCTCAGTTTTTTCAGTGGTATCCTCTGTGTTTTTTGAATTCAAACTATGTTTATGTAGGGTGATTTTAAATAAAACAACAAAACACATATGTATGACAAGTTCTTTATTACAGGGAAATATTTATTCTGACTTCGTCATGTGCTGAAACAGAATATTTCAGAAAAGGAAAGCTAACACAAGACCCCAAAGGGATCACTTTTAATGCATTCAGAAGACAGGTATACTCATATGCCATTAAAATTTGTTGAAAATAATTCCAATTTTTTTGACTTGATCATGTTTTAAAGCTTGACCAATCGGTAAAGTCATGCGTTGTGTCACTGTGCCTCATTTCTTCTGACAGCTTAGTCTGTGATTGAGAGTGGTCAGTTTTTCGGTAGTAACTATATGGTCTATTTCTGTACTTTCATTTACTCTGTTGTTTCATTTTATACTTGATGGACCAGTTCAGTTGCTTAACAATGTCAATTGGACAGTAAAAAGCCCTTAGTAAGGTCTGTACCAGAATTGATGTCTTCAAAAAAAAACATTTGATAATTAATTAATGTGGATATCATAGCAAGACGGCATGACTTCCCTGGTCCCTCCACCTCCTGTATTTCTCCAAATACTATGTAACCTGACGAAATTGCTTCCCGTAGGGTTCAAAAAAGATGGCATGACATCTGTGGAAGGATTCATCAAATATAAAATGGATTTTATTGAGAAAAGTATAAGATTGAGCAATATATTCTGGTCACAAACTGATTACTTTCCATCACACAGTAATCAGTTAGAAGAAATAAAAAGCACACTACATGACTTACCCAACATCAAGCTCTGCAATTGGACAAAGTAAAAATATCTGTCTGCTTGATGGATTAGAATTGTTTGGTTTGGCCTGTCCATCTTCCACACTCTCCCATTGAATTTTTTTGAGAAATATTATCTTTTTAATGGAAAATTACAAAAATAGAAGTCGAGTGGGGAAAATTGCAGAAATAGGGTCCTGCCGCCGCGCGGTCTGGCGGCAGGAACCCTACCGCCGGGCGGTATGACGGCAGGGCTCCTACCGCCTGGGGATGCGACGGCAGGGACCTGCCGCCCGGCGGGGTGGCGGTAGGCACCTACCGCTAGGGGGTGCGGCGGTAGGGCATCGGCATCCTCCTGAGACAGGCCTACCGCCGAACCCCCTGGCGGTAGGCCCTCTCAAACCACCAGGCTGCCGATGCTTTCGGCGCGCTGTTGGTGCTTTCGGCACGCTGTCTTCTGTTTTCCGCGCATTGTCGGTGTTTTCAGCATGATATGTGCTGCTCTTAATTGATTTCACAGCACTTGAAGGCCTATATAAACACATGATCGCTCGTATATTTTGCGTCAGTTGAGCTTCACGCTGTAAGCTTCTCGTAGCCTCCCCAATTCGCTGAGCAAGTGCTATACGAAACATCTTATACCAATTAGAGGTATAAACGTCTTTCATATTCTGTATCTGATAAACAAAATCAACAGAATGTGAAGGGCGTCTATACTTCTGATGGTATAAGATGTATTTCTTGTTAAATTCTGGCAAGGAGTGCAAGTGGCAGCACTCGAAATAGTATATGAACATACCAATTGGTGGTACATTTGCATTCGTTTAGCAAGTCCTCGAGGAAAATCTTATACCCCGTCAGAAGTATAGACGTCCTTCATATTCTGTATCAGATAACCAGAATCAACAGAATGTGAAGGGCGTCTATACTTCAGAAGGGTATAAGATGTAATATATTATCGTTAAATTTAGACGAGAGTGCAAGTAGCAATCAGGTGAGCTGGACATGGTCGAATTGGTTCTAATCGTTAAATCATTGTTCGTTCGTCTTTTGCTTTATATGTATCGTGTTGTTGTAGCGTTTTATTATGTTGTCGTACGGTAATTCTCGAAGTGTGGGAAACGACAAAAATTAACCATGTACTTATAATACCAATAGATAAAGAAATGAGTAGAAAATAATAGTTAGGATAGTTAGTACTAAAATAAGCAACACATGAAATAGTAGTACAGGATAAATCATAATGCATAAATGTTTTCTTCATTTAGATTATTGAATACAGAAGTCTTAGTACATAAAAGAGATGATACACACCCTCATGGCGAGTCATGTTTCCCCCGTTTGCTTGGGTCGGCCTTTTTTCTTTGACGTACCTGATTTGCAGAATACGTCAAAGAGTCGAGGGATGCCTGTCACGAACTTGAAGGGGTGGTGTCGAGCCTACCGGCGGCTCGGTCGGCTGAGTCAGCTGCGTCAGCGAAGGTGCATCACCCCAGTAATTTTGAGCCGCAGGGTAGTTAGGCGAGAAAAGAGACTACATGAAGTGCGTCCCTAGCGTCGTCGGTGATGCAGTCGCCATGGACGAATCGGACACGACGTCAGCTGGATGATGAACATAGCAATATTAGAACCGACATAAATAATTCAAATGAAGCGATTTAATAATGTATTTTGTACTTACCACTCGTTGGTACCGAGAAGCTGTAATCTCTGGCATCTACAAAAGGGGCCATAGGCTGCACGCCCATGCCCCACCGAGGAACAAACTGTCCCTCACCGCCTAGTGGTGGTCGTAGCAATCGTCTTGACTCGCCAAATCCTACTGTCACATGCAACCTTGGAGGTGCAAAGGGCGAGGTGTAGGGCGGAGGTTGCGGACCAGCGGTATACGAACCTCCAGGGAAATGTAGCGGCTGTATCAGTTGGCTCATGTACGGAGGTGTAGGAACATGCGCCGGAGTATCGTGCTCGGTCCGCGAGGGTTGGCCCCCATCGGAGGAGCGAGGAGGGACCGGTGCGTGGGTGAAGGGAGAAGGGACCCTCGCGTCGGACAAGTGAGAAGGAGGCCGACTGTGAGAAGGGCCCCCAGCGTCGGAGAAGCGAGGAGGCCGACTGTGGCTTGTTCCCCCCACGTCAGAGAAATGTGGCTGGAAGGATGAGCTTGACCCCCCACGATCCACCATGGAAAGACTGTGGGGCATCAGTCCTCGACGTGATGCCGAGACGACGACATCGGATGCGCTTCTACAAGCGACACGACGAAGCAGATCCATGGCACATCCTCGTAAGCTCCGTAGTCTGCCAGCTACCTGCGCAGGAGACGCACGAGGTGGCTGCGACTCTAGGCTCGTGACCAATTCTTCTGAATCACGAGAAAAGGTATCCACGAACTCCA
>CM002485.1:1118225-1144732 GCA_000325765.3 Leersia perrieri
CCTTCCGCCGAACGGTTCGGCGGTAGGGTCTCGTGCAGCTCGGTGGTGGGCCCTGCCGCCAGACCACGCGGCGGTAGGTGTCCTGCCGCCAGACCCCCAGGCGGCAGACCCCCATTTCTGCAATTTCCCCCACTCGACTTCTATTTTTGCAATTTTCCATTAAAAAGATAATATTTCTCAAAAAAATTCCTCTCCCATTCACCCTTCTTGCAGTTTGTGTGTCTCTTGTTTCTGTGTTTCAATGCACGATGAAGTGAGAATAAGCATGTGTTATCATGTTTCATTGCGAAACCATCCTAAATATTTATAATCTGAAAGCTTCCTTTATATAAAAACATACATATAATCTGAATTTTAAATCGTCCAGAGGATACCACTGTCGAACTGAGAATTTCCACTAAAAAAAGACCCACTGGAGGCAAATTACAAAATAAAAGATGTGAATCGAATATAAAATAGCAGGCAATGGGGTTAGACAAAATTTTCTTGTCGCCTATATTCATGCCTTCATGGTAAACACATGCAAATTCAAATAAATATGACACATCCAATGCGTGAGAATGCACATTAGATTTATAGGGAATGAACATCATATTATCACCGTTCACCAACATAAGTGATTAACTTGAGAAACAAAAGCATATGGAGTACACATTCAGATCAACACACTTCTAAGGACTTAGAAATTTAACTTCCTACATGTCACTTTTCTCACCTAGAATATTACATTTCCATGCTTCTTAATTATCAGTGTTTCCCTGACCAGTTCCTATAACATGGTATAAAGATTCAGACGCCTAGTGGAGGTGCTAATTGTGTTTCTTTTTCTTTCTGAAGCCAATCAACGATTGAGCCTTGCAGCTGGACAGGAGCTTGTGCTGCCCAAAGGTTGAGGAAGCCACAGATCACATCTTTGTGACTTTCTGTACTATGATCCTGTCGATGCAGCAGCTTGGTTTTCTTGGCTCCTCGAGTGGTTCTCCGCGTGCTCGTCGTGTTCATGGCTGCCTTCAAAACCTCAAGAAATGCACCTCCATGTTTAGACTTCCAAAGCATCTGGTACACTCTGGCTTTCGCATTCTGACAGAAACAATCTACAGCTTTTGGTAGCATGATCTCTTCCATTTGTTCCAAGGCAATGTTTGTGTGCAAGCAATTTTTCTCACGGCCGCCACTAATCACCTCAATCACAGAACTCTCGATGCTGGGAATAGATCTTCTGAAGCACCATGGGGCATATAGACAAGGTGAACTTTAAGACGTGGAAATTCTTTAACAGAAGGTTTGCCTTCGACAATTGCTCCCTGTTCACTGAACCCAGCCAATGAAACTTGGCACTGCAAACTCACTGCAATAACAGGTTCTAGAGAAACATCTGGTAATCCTATCTTGTTCATGTTTCGACTACCAAATATCACCTTCTCACCATGATGCTTGCAACACAGTGGATTTGGGCGAAACCATTCAGTTGTTATATTATGCATGTTGTCCCAATGGAATGAACGAGCATGTCTCAGTGGCACCCAAGAGAAATCTTGTGTAGGTAGTTGAGTAAGTTCATTCCTAATAGTTTCAGTTGTAGACTTGAAATGAGGGGTAAACAACTGCAAGAACTTAACTGTAGCTCCAATTATGTCTATACTCTCTGAAAGTTGTAGCATCATACCAAGGAAAAAGTTATTCTCAGGTGCACTACCATCATGGTAAAGAAACATCAACTGAGCTTCTACTCCTCGATTTGTTATGTTATTAGGCCGTATCATAAACAAATGATGTTTATTCCCCTTTACTAATTTATACTGTAGTCTTTGACCTGCAAGAAGGTGCCCAATAAGAGGATCAAAGAACAAGTAACGACGTGATGTCCCTCCAAACTCCACAGATCTCAGAAATTCATTAGCTCCATCTGCATACCACTCAAATCTCTGAGCAGCAGATCTAATCGGCTCGTCGATATCACCGTGAAAGATGGATGATATCAGTGACTTTGTGGCATGGGCAATTCGCCTAGGAAATGAGGAATTTTTCACTTGCTGTTCAGCCTCTTGTTCTTCCTGGACACGCTGTCTGCACTTGCGTAGTGTGTCATCACACTCTTCAGCAGCACGCTTCAGCTTCTTCTGCCAACGAAGCAATGGCCCACTAGTGATCTGCCATTTATTGGATGTCTCAAATGCAGTTTCCAGCTTGATTTGTGCCATCTCAAGCCTCTCAAGTTGCTCCTCTGCACTTGATTTTCCCTCATACTTTTCTATTATGCCAGATATGACTCTGTTGACAGTCTCATTGACAACGGCAGAACTGATCATCTCTGCCATCTTCAGTTATCTATAGGGTTCCCTCCTGTTCAGGACATAGAAATAATGCAATGTGTATATATCAATAACAACATCATTATGCCCGATTGGTATAAAACAACAAATAAGTTTTCTTTTTTAGAACCGCGACAGGATTTTCTTGCTGAAATTTATATAAGAATAAGAATTGACCTAGTTTATAGGAGAATAAAACAACAAACAAATGAATTCCTAGTAAGTGCTAATAAGGCACAATTGTGTTGTATATGTAGTAAAGGCCAACCGTCTGAGTTGAATCAACAGATAGCAACTTGGATTCAGAATCACACAGGTGAACCAACCAAAGAGTATCCAGAAGAAGATGACTGCAATTTGCAAGAATGACAATCCTGTAACACATATTTAAGCAGGGGATAGTGACATCTGGCATGCATTATTCATGAAATAAAAGGCGAGTAAATGAGAGTTAGGCACTAAGCGTGTCCCCAAAGTGGTGGAGAACACATCACTATAGTACATGTCTCCAGTTGATTTGTTATCCTTTTGACTGTCAAACCAAAAACTACTTAAAGGCAAATCCCCTCGTCGGTGCAATCTTTGTTATTACTAGTAAAAGATTACTCGAGTACTCTATACTGCTATCAGTTTCAGATACTAGCCCGCATTATTGTTGAAAGATCAGATTTTAAACTGTTCTTTTTTTTCTGCTATAGTTATTTTTGGAAGAGTATGAATTTTTATGGACACACTTATTAAACCCCACATGATGTAAATTTTATAAAAGTTTTATATGTATAAATTTCTTAGAATACATTTTAACAACCCTTTTTCTCCTGCAAAAGAAACAGCCTTTTAAATTATTTTGTAATAGTTGATTCGTGCGTTTGTACCTCTAATATATTGTGAAATTAGATAGTACATCTTTTTTATATATCATTCGTAAAAAGGCGTTCATCCTAGGTTGTTTTCCATTTGCAAAAGGCTATATACACTCTAAACTCGTACAAACACGGGTGTGCTCTTTGCAATTTTGCCTTGTAGACTTATAGTTGTGTGCCGATAGGGATTTAGCAAATGCCAAAATTTTAGAATCATATCTTTAGTTTGGATTGGCACCGGTCATGATTCGTCACGACGCGGAACTAAAATTTACACACATGTTATATTTGGACTGCCCCCATTTCTGGTGATCAGAATTTTGACAATTATGTCTACGATGTGGTTCAAACAGGCCCCTTGTATTTTCTTCTTTTATTTTAAAATCATCCCTAAACATCTACTCATACGTATTTATATATTAAACTGAAAATCTCTCTACCTCTGTACAGATGCTTACCAGTACCACTATCAAACTGATTTTTCCCCTCTTTTTGTTGACAAAAAGGAAAAAAAGCCTCTCGTTTAAAAATCGTAGGATGGTACCAATCGTAGCGATCTAAAATAACGAGATTATGCTAATATTCTTATGACGTACCCATTAACGAGACATCCATGATGACTTCATTAATCACAAGTCTTTTTTTATTACACAGTACAACGTAGACACTCACAACGCACGCACACTCACCCCTATGAACGCGTACACGCAAACCCTATCCATATGAGCATCTTTAAAGGCTGGGCTGGCAAATTCTTGAGATTGACGAAGTCACCACGGACGTCTCGTTGTCGACAGGTACGTCACTTGCCACTGAAAGCACAGAGCCGTTGACGGGCCCAATCTTTAAATGTGTTGCGTGTGTGCACTCATATGGACTGTGTAATGTGAAAGGAGGTTAGTTGGGCCTCACAGGCTTGGCCCATCTTTCACTGACAAATGGGCCACCACAACCTCTTCGTCGTCTCCATGCCGACCACCGGCCATGGCCGCCGCCGCCGCAAGATCCGCGATGAAACCGCAATTGGATCGCCGGCGCAAGGAGGTCCAGGAATGGCGTTGCCTTGCTCGATCCTCTGTTTCCACGCGGCGCACTAGCTGGAGGTAAAGGCTCTGACTCCCCTCATCTAAACATCTACTTAATCAGGTTTAATGCGATGGATCTGTTCAATTTTTTCCACAGTAGTAGTTGAAAATGATGGCAGTGACGTTATTCTTTTCTTCAATGTTTGCAGTGACGAGGAGGATTTTATCTTTAGCAACCTTTTCTTAAAGATTTGTCGGTCAGCATTGGGAAGCATTCTGGTTGGTTGGGCTCAATCCTATCTTAATTACACAATTTACGGTTGGTCAGTCAAATAGGGAAGAAATCAACTGGAGAACATACTATAGTAAGGTGTTCTTGTCAACCATACGTCATACATGCCCTAACTTCCAATCAATAAACCTTTATTTACTTGATTTCTCCACCGAAGACATCACAATATCACATTTATGCTCACCGTTCATTCAATCCAGTTATCGTTTGCATTTTGCAGGGTACTCTCTGGTGCAGCTGTATACCCTTCAATTCCTTCCTGCTGATTGAACTCAGAAGGTTGAGTTTACATATACTCCAATGTGTACTTCGTTAGTACTTATGAGGAATTCCCTGATCTATCTTTTGTTTTATTTGGGCATCCTGATCGATATATTGATATATCTTGCTCTGTGTAGATTAGGGAAAACTGGAGATTATTGAAGATGGAAGAGATGGTCGGTTCAGCTATCGTTCATGAGACGGTTAACAAGATCATTTCTGGGTTGATTGACAGGTGTGAGCGAAAATCAAGTGCAGAGGAGCACCTGGAGAGGCTCGAGATGGCACAAATCAAGTTGGAGTTTGCACTTGAGACATCCAACAAATGGCAGATCACTAGTGCGCCATTGCTGCGTTGGCAGAAGAAGCTGAAACGTGCTGCTGAAGAATGTGATGACACACTACGCAAGTGCAGGCAGCGTATCCAAGAAGAAGAAGAGGCAGAGCAACAAGTAAGGAACAACTCCTTTCCTAGGCGAATTGCTCTTGCCACCAAGTCACTAATATCATCTATCCTTAACGGCAATATTGACGAGATAGCTAGATCTGCTGTTCGAAGATTTGAGTGGTATGCAGATGGAGCTAATGACTTTCTGAGATCAGTGGAGTCTGGAGGAACACCTCGACGTTACTTGTTCTTTGACCCTCTTATTGGACACCTTCTTGCAGGTGAAACGCTAGAGTACAAATTGGTGCAGGGTAACAAGCAGCATTTGCTTTGGATATGGCCCAATAAAACCGCAGAGCAAGGAATAGAAGTTAAGTTGTGCTTTGCTTACGATGATGACAGTGCACCTGAGGACAACTTTGTCTTTACTATCATGCTGCAACTTTCAGAGAGTACAAACATATTTGGTACTATAATTAAGTGCTTGCAGCTTTTTGCTCCTCATTTCGAGTCTACAATTGAAACTGTCAAGAAAAAACTTACTCAATTACCTACACAAGACTTCTCCAGGGTGCCACATTCTCGTTCATATGGTTGGGAAAACTTGCACAGTATAGCTACTGAATGGTTCCGCCCAAACCCACTGTGTTGCAAGCATCATGATCAGAAGGTATGCGGTAGTGGGAACATCGACAAGATTAAATTACGAGATGTTTCTCTAGAACCAGTTACTAAAATAAGTTTGCTGTGCCGACTTTCACCTCCTGGGTTCGGAGAACAGGGAACAATTGCCGAGGGCAATTCTTCTCTTAAAAAAGTTCCGCGTCTGAATGTTCTCCTTTTCTACACGCCCCATGGCTCTTCAGAAGACCTATTCCCAGCAGTTGAGAGTACTGTGATTGAGGTGATTAATGGTAATGAGCAACATTGCTTGCACACAAACGTTCCTTTGGAACATATGGAAGAGATCATGTTGCCAAGGGCTGTAAATTGTTTTCGTCAGAATGTGAAAGCAACAGCGTATCAGATTCTTTGGAAGTCTAAACATGGCGGCGCATATCTTCAGGCTGTGAAGGCAACAATGAACATGGCAAGAGCACGGAGAACCATTCAAGGAGTCAGGAAAATAAAGATGTTGCGACAACCTGATCGTAGGAAACATAGTCGCACAAATGAGGTCGCGAACTTCCTCAAACTTGTGACTGAGCTTGCACCTGTCCAGCTTCAAGGCTCAATCCTTGACTGGATTCGGAAAGAGAAGAAAGTTCCATCTCCTCTACTGCGTCTGACAGTTTAGATGACGTGAGAATGAAAAGTTGATTAATCAGCTCAATCTGAAATGTAGGTCCTGAATTGTTTTGGTTGGAAATGTGAGAATTGTTGGGACTTAGAAATTCAGTACTCCTTTCATTAATAGAAGATTTAGATCTTAGGGAACAGGCTTTCAATCCTCTGTAAGCCGGCCTTTTTACTTGTTTTTAGTATCCATTTTTCTTTCTATCGGTACTTCTCTCGGATCAGATTTTTAGTTCCAGATACTAGCCCTCTTAATTTGTTGAAAGATCATATTTGTAATGGTCATGATTCGTAGCGACACAGTCATGATTCGTGTAATTTTAACAAATTTCTTGGAATGCATTTTAACAAATTTTAATTATAGTTTTAATTTGTAATAGTTGATTCACCCGTTTGTACCTCAAATATATTCTGAAATTAGATAATACATCTTCTTTATATATCAGTCGGAGAAAAAGGCGTTCACCCCATTGGACCTATGTTTTCCAGTTGCAAAAGCCTACACAACTCTAAACTCTTACAAACACAGATGTGTGCTCTTCACAATTTTGCCTTGTGGCTCTGTGTGCCAATAGGGATTTAGCAAATGCAAAAATTTTAGAACAGCTCTCTAGTTTGGATTCGCAACGGTCATGATTCGTCGCGACACGGAACTAAAATTTACATACATGTCACTGTTGGGATTGCCCCTATTTTCTAGCAGCCTGGATTTTAACAATAACATCTCTGTTGAAGTTCAGTCGGACCCACTCAATGCCTCCTCTAGCTAGGTGTTCGCCGTGTAGCATGAAGACGTCTTTACTGCGGCATAAGCATATCCCAAAAGCTTTAGAATATTTGATGTTAGCATTGATGATTGGTGTTGTTAGATCAAGAAGACTGTGCTAGCTAGTCTTACCTCCGCAACTTCGAATTACATACATGTCCCTTTTGAACAACCCCTATCCACCCAACATACACTTGATCCCACCCCACCCCACAAATGCTAGTGATTTGGAAGTTGACAGTTATTTCCTTCATCTTTAAATGTTTGACGCCATTGACTTTTTTATATATATTTGACTGCTCGTCTTATTTAAAAAAATTTACGAAATTATTAAATAAACTTTTATGCACACATATAATTTTATATATTTTATAAAAGTTTTTGAATAAAACGAACGGTTAAACGTATGTCAAAAAGTCAACTGTTCGGCTGGATCTGTTCGGTGTCTCGTTTAGCTATGCGTGCGGTACAAGCACAAAGATGGGTGTCAACCGTGTGGTCGAAATGTCCACAAGTCTTAGTAACATCTCAGGTCCCCGTAAGAAATGAAGATGCAATATCAAAGCAGACTATAGTCTTCCCTCCACAACTATATTTCTTCACATATTTGGTGACTAAACCGACTTCTGTTCAGACAGACAAAATTACATGCCGTACATAGTTCGTTTGAAAGAATATGACAGGTCTTCTTCGTATGCGAAAGGGTCCATCAGGTATATTAAATGAATCGATCTAACAAAAACAAAAGTACAAAAATGAATCAACCGGTTAGAAACAAAAGTATACAATGAACCGTACAAAACAGTGACAACTTTACTGATCTAGAATCATAGAGTAAGCCAGTCAGTGGAAATTAGGCGCAACGCATAAATTTACCAACCCGTTAATCTTTGAAATTGGACTAAGTATTGCAAGTCTTGGAATTCTTTTGAACAATTTCAAAGGTATACACGTGTCTTCTAGGATCTCTTCGGTGCGTCCTGTTCTGTCTTGGCATATCCAGTCTGCTTTTTTTCTGTTCCAGGACATGATAAGTCAGAATATATTTAACTATGTGTGTACAAAACAGTGACATTATAAGTTAAATATATGTGTGTACATCATTTCAAACTGTGTGTACATAGTTTAGCAAAGACAAATTTTCAGTTTGATATAAATACGTATAGGTAATGCTTAGGAATGATTTTGAAATGTTCATTTCAAAATCATCCCTAAGCATGTACTAATAAGTACTTATGTCAAACTGAAAATTTCTCTTTGCTTAAACTTCCGTACAAATGGCACCACTATCAAACTTAAAAAATTTACAAAAGGGGAAAATTTCCGTTAAAAATCGTAGGGATGGTACTAGAGATGGCAATGGGGACCCGTTCCCCGATTCTCCGTGAAGAATTCTCCTATTAGGTGATGGTGATGGTTGTAATTTATAATCCATGGAGGTTGAAATGGAGGAAAACCCATCACCATTGGGTTTGGCGGAGGCAGGGATGACCCTATACCCTCCATTCCCGCCCCCCATGGAGACCCGCATACATACAAACTACGAGTAAGCCCAGTATAAATAAGTGTCTTTCCTTCCACAAAATAAAGGTTAAATAGCTTGAGTTTTAAACAACCCTAACCATCATGGTCCACTTCATCCCTTACTCCACCTTTCTAGCCGCCGCACCAAAACTCGTCATCTTGAGCGTCACCACTTCGCCTCTCGTCGTCTGGTACACCATAGATCGGAGACGGAGATGGAGGCTCCACGGGTTTTTTTAACCCGCACGGAGGTGGTGATGGGAAAAATTGATCTCCGTCATATTTCATGGGGATGGTGATGGAGGAATTTAACCTCCATGGAGACGGGAATGAGGAGGCAACCTCCGATGGGTAATTCCCTGTTAACGTTACCATCCGTAGCGAACAAAAATAGCGTCATTAATGCAAAACGGGCCTCACTAGTGAGAGTTTAGTGTGGGCTTACTTGGGCCTCACAGGCTCGGCCCATCTTTCACTGACAAATGGGCCACCACAACCCCTTCGTCGTCTCCACGCTGACCATCGGCCATGGCCGCCGCCGCCGCCGCCGCCGCCGCCGAAAGATCCGCGATGAAGCCGCACTTTGATCGCCGGCGCAAGGAGGTCCGGGAATGGCGTTGCCTTGCTCGATCCTCTTCCTGCCACAAATACCCCCGCGGGGCGCCACGTATACGAGCGCGCCCGGTGACGCTGGTAAGGCTCGGAATCCCCTCATCTAGTTACCTAATCAGGTTTACCGCGATGGATCTGTTCAATTTTTCCGGAGTAGTTGGGACTGATTGCAGTGACAATTATTCTTTTTTCTGAAATGTTGCAGTGACGAGGAGGATCTATCTTTATCTAGGTAGCTTTTCTGCAAGATTGATTGATCAGTCAGCATTCGGAAGCATCCTTGTTGGTTGTGTTCAATCTTATATTAGTAACAAGATTTACAATTGGTCAGTCAAAGAGGGCAGAGATCAACTGGAGAAAGGTTTCAAAAAAAAAAAAAAGAGAGATCAACTGGAGAACATATTATAATAAGGTGTTCTTGTCATACGTCATACATACCTAACTTGCAATACAGCCAGCTCTGATTTACTTGATTTATCTCCACCCAAGACATGGCATTCATGCTCACCCTTCATTCAATCTAGTTATTGTTTGCTCGGTATTCTCTGGTGCAGTGTGTTCCTTCAAGCTCCTTCCTACTAATTTAAGAAGGTTGGGTTTACCTAGACTATAACGGTGTACTTCATTCGTACTTATAAAAAATCATATGCTCTATGTTTTTCTTTGTTTGGGCATCCTGATCGATGTATTGATGTATCTTGCTCTGTGCAGATCAGTCAGAGAGATTATTGAAGATGGAAGAGATGGTAGGCTCTGCTATTGTTCATGAGACGGTTAACAAGATCATTTCTGGGTTGATTGACAGGTGTGAGCAAAAATCAAGTGCAGAGGACCACTTGGAGAGGCTGGAGATGGCACAAATTAAGTTGGAGTTGGCACTTGAGACATCCAACAAATGGCAGATCACTAGTGCGCCATTGCTGCGTTGGCAGAAGAAGCTGAAGCGTGCTGCTGAAGAGTGTGATGACACTCTACGCAAGTGCAGGCAGCGTATCCAAGAAGAAGAAGAGGCAGAAGAACAAGTAAAGAACTACTTGTTTCCTAGGCGAGTTGCCTGTGCCACCAAGTCATTAGTATCATCCATCCTTAACGGCAATATCAAAGAGCCAACTACATCTGCTGTTCGAAGATTTGAGTGGTTTGCAAATGGAGCTAATGAATTTTTGAGATCTGTGGAGTTTGGAGGGACGCCACGTCGTTACTTATTCTTCGACCCTCTTATTGGGCACCTTCTTGGAGGTGAAACTCTAGAGTACAAATCAGTGCAGGGAAACAAGCAGCATTGGTTTTTGATACGACCCAATAACACTGCCGATCGTGGAATAGAAGCTACGTTGATATTTTTCTATGATGATGACAGTGCACCTGAGGACAACTTTTACCTTGAAATGATGCTACAACTTTCACATAGTACAAACATAGTTGGTACTGCAATTAAGTGCTTGCAGCTTTTTACCTCTCATTTTGAGTCTACAGCTGATACTGTTAGGAAAGAACTTACTCAACTACCTACACAAGACTTCTCCAGGGTGCCACATTCTCGTTCATATGGTTGGGAAAACTTGAACAGTATAATTACTGAATGTTGTCGCCCAAACCCATTGTGTTGCAAGCATCATGGTCAGAAGGAATGTGGTAGTGGGAACATGGACATGATAGAATTACCAGAGGTTTATCTAGAACCAGTTATATGTGTCCATTTGCTCTGCCAAGTTTCACTTTCCAGGATCAGAGAACAGGGAACAATTGTCGAGCACAAATCTTCTCCTAATGAATTTCCTCGTCTGTATATAGTTCTTTCTTATTCGCCCCATCTGTCTATAGAAGACCTATTGCCAGCAGTCGAGAATACTCTGATTGAGGTGATTAATGGTAATGAGCAACATACTTTGCACACAAACATTGCATTAGAACAAATGGCGGTGGTCATGTTGCTTCGGGCTGTAGATTGTTTTCGTCAGAATGAGAAGGCAACAGTGTATCAGATGCGTTGGAACTCTAAACATGGTGGTGTATATCTTCAGGCTGTGAAGGCAATCATGAACATGCCGAGCACATGGAGAACCAATCATGGAGCCAGAAAAGCAAAGATGCTGCGACGACATGGTCATAGGACACAGAGTCGTCGAAATGAGGTTGCTGACTTCCTCAAACTTGCGGCTCCATATGTGCCTGTCCAGCTTCAGGTTCCACTCCTCAATTGGATTCAGAAAGGGGAAATACAGTTAGCTGTTCCTCTACCGCGCCTGAAATTTCAGATGATGTAATAGGGACTGGTGGGGAAGCAGGGATAATCAAAAGAACAAAAAAATCATATGCTATGGGACAAAATTGACTTGTAGGGAGTTGATTTCTAAGTCTTTAGGAGTGTATTGATCTCAAATGTATGCTCCATATGCTTTTGTTTGTCCATCTCATCACTTATGTTGGCAAATGGTGATAACATAATGTTCTTACCCTGGAAGTCTAATGTACAGCTTTGCTTATTGGATGTGTCAGATTTCATTTTAATTTATATGAGTCTATCTCATGTGAATTATCATTTATCACCCAATTGCCTACTATGTTGAATTCCTGGGCACTTCGTTTTTTTATTATGTTATTTGCATCCGGTATGTCTTTTCTATTGGATCTGCTGGGTGGTTTAGTGGTTTAAAATTTAAATTTAAATTATATGTAATTAGGATCATTCTAAAATATAACGAGAGAACACATGCATATTTATTCTGACTTCATGATGTCTGAAACACAGAATACAAAGGGCAAAAGAAGCTGCAAGAAGGAAAACAAGCTGATTGTTGGGTCTTTTCATGGGTGAGTTTGGGAGGTGGACATGCCGAAACAACACAAGACTAATCCATCAAGCCAAAAGGTATTCCGTTACAGCTTCAGAATAACATATGGTGCGCCTTATTTCTTCTGGCTGACTAGTCTGTGGTTGAGACTTGAGAGTAATCAGTTCATCACCAGAATTTATTGTTGAATCTTACTCCCTCCGTCCCATATTATAAGGGATTTAGAGATTTTTCTCGTAACCTTTGACCTTTCGTCTTATTCAAAAATATTTGGAAATATTATGTGTTTTGTTTATGTTTTACTTTATTATCAAAAGTACTATAAGCATGACTTATCATTTTTAAATTTGCACTAAATTTTTTGAATAAGACGAACGGTCAAAGGTTGCAAACAAAAACCCTAAATCCCCCTAAATCCCTTATAATATGGGACAGAGGGAGTATACTCTTGTTTTGGTCAGTTAATTCATTTTATATTTATTATATCCTTCTATGGATGAAGACTTGTCGTTTTTTTAAGTCAACAATGGCAAACATTTTTGTCAGCCTGAACATATATATTTACTCAAAAGTTGGTTCAGTTACAGATTTCTCGGAGAAATACCTATTGTCTATCACTATCACTTGCTATCACTGTCACATTACAGAGCTATAGAGTTGGTGCTGTGTGGTGGAGGGAAGGCCTATCATCTTGCTATCACTGTCACATTAATTAGTTACCAAAAAGCACTACTCCAGTTTCAACCAGCTTGTTGAGGTAAGTGCATTCTGTACTAAGGTCTCATACACTTCTGCATCTCTTGATTTGTCATGAACAGTTTTAATCTGGTCTTTCCTTCCCCTTTTACTAGCAGTCAGGAGTAATCGGCAAGGACTTCCTTATGTCTTAGGCTTTTTCTTCTGTGGTAGTTGGTGACGCAATGAGCTGGATCTCCACCTTCCTCATTGGCTAGCGTAACTGGAGATCAAGTGAGGAAGATGACATGGAGAGGCTGGAACGGAGACCAAACTGGAGATGTCTCGCAGGTGGCCCCCTGTCACCGACGTCTATCTTACTCCCGTATTGGAGAAAGAGGCTGAAGCGTGCCTCCAACGACTAGTCTTCCCTTCACAAGACCACAACCCATGTACTGTATGTACTGTACGATACATTTTTATACTAGATGGACAACTCCAATTTTGAAGACCTGACATCTTAATCTTCTTTAAAATGAACTACGACCTATATTACTCACAAATTGGTTCAGCTACTGAATTTTTGAAGAAATACATGGGTTGTGGTCTTGTGAAGGGAAGACTAGTCGTCCTGCTATCACAGTCACATTAATTACCTGTGGTCTTTCAACTTCATAACTTTTCCTTGTCCAATTGATATTGTGAAGCAACTGAGCTGGCTCTTTCTTCACAGTTTCCATCTGGACACGGATTTATGCTCTTTACAATGTGCAATGCGATCAGTTCAAACCACTAGTTTTAACCAGTTTGTTGTGATGAGTATGTTCTGTGCTAAAGTCATATAAGGCCTCTACTAGATCAGTCATAAGCAATTGTCACTTGACGATTCTGACCTTTAATTCCTTTTTTCCCTAGGTAGTCGGCAAGAACATCCTAATGTCTGAGGTGATCGCTTCTGCGGTCATTGGCGAGGCTGTGAGCAGGATCTCCACTTTCCTCGTCGACAAGTATAACCAGAAATCAAGCGAGGAAGATGGCCTGGAGAGGCTGGAGATGGCACAGATCAGAATGGAGGCTGCACTGGAGATATCCAGCATGTGGCCACCGGTTACAGATTCCTCACTCCAGCGGTGGAGGAAGAAGCTGAAGCGAGCCTCTGATGAGTGCAGCCATGTCATGGACAGATGCAAGCGCCGTGCCATGGAAGATGATGAGATGGAGCAGGAGGTCAGGTGGTGCTCCTTCCCCAAACGGATCGCCCATGCCACACGATCATTCATCTCCTCTTTTGCTGGTGACAAGAATGTTGATAGCCTGATCACCACTTCAACCATTCAGAGATTTGAAAGGCTCGCCGATGGTGCCGGCGAGTTCCTGAGATTCATGGAATTCGGCAGCATAGGCAGGATCAATTACACAATTGTTGATCCTCTCACTGGGCACCTTCTTGCAGGAAAAGCTGTACAGTATGAAAATTCTCATGGAAATCAGTACTACCTAGCAGCACGGCCAATGAATTTCGCAGAGCGAGGATTAGAAGCCGGTGTGTTGCTTCGGTACCAGAACCATGAGAGGCCAGAGGAAAACTTCATTCTTGGAATTCTGCTACGTTTGGCAACAAGCACAAACGTGACCAGGATTATGGCCAGGTGCTTGGAGTTGCTACCACCCAATTTCAAGCCTGTTGCTGAAGCTGCAAAGCAGGAGCTCACTCAGGTGCACCAGCGAGGCTTGTACTGCTTCCCGTTTGTTGATTCTACCGATCAAGAGTACTGGAGCATCCACCGTGCTGAGACCCACCGTGCTCGACCAAACTTCGCATGCTGCAAAGAACACGGATACCATGGTCAGAGCAGAAGCAGTGACATGGTTGAGCCATCAGGTACATTATTCCCAGAGCCAGTGATCAAACTGGCCGTGCAGCGCCACTTCTCTGTGCAACAGAAGCTATCATCGTCTTCATCATCACCATCTGGTCATAACAATAGGAGGACACCCCTGCTTCAGCTAACGGCTGTCTTCGCGCCGCACATGTCGCCCGAGCAACTGCCGTCCGGGGCCGAGAGCGTCGCGATCATGGCAATTGATGGCAGGGAGGAGCAACCCGTGCGCAGAAATGTTGGATTGCGTGAGTTGGAGGAGTTGCTGCTGCCGAACGCCATCAGTCGCCTATGCCATGAGGCGGCTGATGGATCGTCGGCACACGAGGTGTTCTGGAGGTCCGATCATGGTGCCGCCTACCTCTGCGTGGAGAAGACGGGGACAGAGATGGCTGGGTGCAGTCAGACTCACTGGCCGCGCTCAGCTCTGGTGCGGCAACGGAGACGGCGTGGTGGCTGGTGGCTGGCGATGGAGGACCGGAAGAGAAGAGGGCGAGCGCCCAACCATCGACCTATGAGAGAGAGCTACATGTAAAAGTCATTTCTCTTTAGGCAAGATGCATTTGTGCTGCACAAGCAAAGTATTCCAGGTAACTCGTAGTTGCCGGGTTTTTTCCTTTAAGAACATAGACCATTTTGAGTCACTGAAAATATAGTTGTCAGAATACCCTGCTTGTGGAAAAGGCATATAGGAAATATCAACTTTACTGAAAAATGTGTTGTTATGCGCTCGTACTTTCGAGTCATTGTCAGACTGTCAGTTCCAGATCCCACCAGATTGCAGCAACAAGAATTCTTTTAGAAAAGGGTTGCCAATTGGTCGGTCAACAACGAGGGCAGATTTTGAGGTTGTCTGAGTGTGACAAATCAATCAGAGACTAGGCTAGAGTAATGAGTTGTCAACAGATTTGCCATGCATCTAACAAGGCCTGCCTAACTTCCAAGAAAACCCAACTTTGATTTGATCACCTTTTCTCCTAGAATAATGGACTTTTACACCCAAAATAGAGTCAATTTAGTTACTGGCTGCTGGGTACTCTGGTACACTTGTTTAGCCCCAAGTTCTTTCTTACTAATTCAACTAAGAAGATTGGGCTTTACGTACTTCAAGTGCACTCTGTTAGTACTTCTCATCTCACTTTTGATTTTATCAGGCATACCGATCGACGTATTGATATATCTTGCCCTGTGCTGATCAGGGAGGAATCCTACAGAATATTGAAGATGGGAGAGATGGTCAGTTCTGCTAGCTGTTGTTCATGAGACAGTGAACAAAATCATATCTGGCATGATTGACAAGTATGAACGAAAATCAAGCTCAGAGGAGCAGATGGAGAGGCTGGAAATGGCGCAAATCAAGTTGGAGGTTCACTTGAGACTTCCAACAAGTGGCAGATCACTGGTAGGCCGTTGCTACGTTGGCAGAAGAAGCTGAAGCGTGCTGCTGAAGAGTGTGATGACACACTACGCAAATGCAGGCAGCATCTCCAGGATGAAGAAGAGGAGGAACATCAAGTAAGTAATTCCTCCTTTCCTAGACGATTTGTCCATGCCACCAAGTCACTGGTATCATCAATCTTCCACAGCAATATCGACGAGCCACTTAGATCTGCTGGTCGAAGATTTGAGTGGTATGCTTATGGAGCTAGTGACTTTCTGAGATGTGTAGAGTTTGGAGGAACACCACATGGTTACTTGTTCTTCGACCCTCTTATTGGGCACCTTCTTGTGGGTGAAAGTCTAGAATGCACATTAGTGCAGGGAAACAAGCAACATTTGTTTTGGATACAGCCCAACAACATAGCAGAGAGGGGAGTGCAAGCTATGTTGCTATTTGTTTACAATGGTGTCACTGCACCTGAGGATAACTTTTTTTGGTGTATGCTGCTACAACTTTTAGCGAGCACAAACATAATTGGCACTATAATAAGTGCCTGCAGTTGTTGCCCTCTCATTTCAAGTCTACAACTGAAAATGTTAGGAAGCAACTAAACTACCTACACAAGACTTCTCCTGGGTGCCACATGCTCGTTCATACCATTGGTACAACATTGAACATTCACAGTGTCGCTACTGAATGGTTCCGCCTAGGGTTGAAAACGGTACGGAAAATCCCGACCGTACCGGCTGCCGTTTTTGATTTCTACCGACCGTTCAGTTGGTAACGGAAATTTCTAGTAATGGAAATGGAAATGGTAAAGTGTTATGGAAACGGTAACGGAAACGGTAATGCATTATTTCCGACCGTTTTATTGGAATTCCGTATTGAGCTGGAATTACCAAAAATTTCCGGGATATTTCCGAAAGCACCAAATACCTCCACAACTCCACTCGGCCAGTGCAAAACGCATAGTTCAGAGGCCTATTATCCTGCCATGGCTACCTCTCCTAACTGGCTCATTTACTTACGAGTCTCATTCCCGGTTTTCCCGTACACACATGCTGCACATGTATCTCTGTCATCTATACTCCTCATCTCGCCTCGCCATGGTGCAGGTCCACACCGTGCGATGCCGCACGCTGCTAACTCATGCTAATGGACTCATGAATTAGTCAAGTATACAATTTTGTACTCTATAATTTTCGACTACCGACCGATATCGATGTATTTCCGTTCGGATGGTCCCGTTTCCGATATTCCTATGATGCCAATATCGCGTTTCCGCCACTACCGTTCTGATTCCGTTTTCGAAAAAAAAATATGGAAATGAAAATGGAAGAAGCAGTTTTCCAACCGTTTCCGATCGTTTTCATCCCTAGTTCCGCCCAAACCCACTCTGTTGCATGCATCATGCTGAGAAGATATGTGGTAGTGGCAACATGGACAAGATAAGATTACCAGAGTTTTCTCTAGAACCAATTACTGAAGTGAGTTTGATGTGCCAAGTTTCACTACCTGGGTTCAGAGAACAGGGAACGATTGTCGAGGGTGAACCTTCTGTCAAAGAAGTTACAGGTCTGAAAGTTCAACTTATCTATACGCCCCATGGCTCTTTAGAAGACCTATTACCAACAACAGAGAGTTCTGCGATAGAGGTGATTAATGCTAATGAGCAACATTGCTTGCACACGAACATTGCCTTGCAACAAATGGAAGAGATCATGCTGCCAAAGGCTGTAGATTGTTTTCGTCAGAATGAGAAAAGCCAGAGTGTCCTTTCGACTAAAAGAAGACCTCGACCTAAGAGATTGGGCGTTCAAACCCCCCTAATTTCATTCATGTTTTTTAACGCTTTAAGTAGTTTCGGGGCTTTCTTCCCCCCATGTTTCACAACTCTGTAACAAAAACTCGCCGTGTATACACAGTAACCCCTTGCTAATATATTCCGGCAACACTCGTGCCGTCGTTTACCTAAAAAAAAAAAAGAGAAAGCCAGAGTGTACCAGATGCTTTGGAAGTCTAAAGATGGCGGTGCATATCTTGAGGTTGTGAAGGCAATTATGAACATGACAAGAACACAGCGAACCATTCATGGAGCCAAGAAAGCAAAGCGGCTGCGTCTAATGGATCATAGAATGGAGAGTCGCGCAGATTTCATCTGCGACTTCCTCAACCTTTGTGCTGCTCATGCGCCTGTCCAGCTTCAGGGTCCAATCCTTGATTGGATTCAGAAAGAAAAGGAAACAGAGTTAGCATCTCCACTATTGCGTCTGAAATATTAGATCATGTTAGTGGGGCTAGTCAAGGAAACAAGGATAAGTAAAAAGAATAGAAATGTAGTTTTTTAGGGGAGGAAAGTTAACTTCTGTCGTTAGGTGCGAGTTGATCTGAAATGTGTGCCCCATGCGTACATATGTTGCTGTTTATCCAGCTTATCACTTATCTTGGTGAATGATGATCATATGATGTTCATACCCTGCAAATCTGATGTACATCATCACTCATTGGACGTGCCATATTTTCATTGAATTTTCATGCGTTTACCATGATTGAAGGCAGTAAGAAATTTTCGTCTAACCGCATTGCCTGCCATTTTCCTTCACTTCTGCTTTACTGTTATTTGCATCCAGTACGATATTTTGCTAGAAAGTTTTCACTTTGACAGTGTTACACTTTGTGTGGTTTAATATTCAAACTATACAGTTTATATCTCAGCAAAAAATTTGCCAACTTCGGCGGGCCCCAGTCACACCAACATTTCAATTCATATATAGATAACTCAAAAACCCGCTGTAGGTTTGTTGCTTTGCACTCAAACTGATTTCATCATGTGTTGAAACAAAATCACAATAAAAGCAGCAAGAAGATGACAAACTCAAAAGCAATTGATAGGTCCTTGGATGGTGGACATACCAATCTTTTCTAACACATGACACCAAAGGGAAACAATTTGAATGCATCTAGATGACAGGTATATTTTCTATTTAGTCCATTTTCAAAGCTTGACCGGCTGGGTATTTGATAACACAAGACACATGGTCATGGACAAATATAACTCATCACATACCATTTTATTGTGGATTCATACGCTACTATCAGGTATCCATAATTTTGTTCCATATTCTCCCCGCGAGCCTTGGGGCGAACGTGCGGCGGGAAATACCCACCGTTTTCACTCTATGTACCTGCCGAACTGTAAATTTACAGATTGCCACCTTTCGCACCGATCTGATATAGGGTCCTTAATGCAAAACAGCTCATCTTACAGGCCCAGTAATTACCAGGTGAATTGCTGTGGGCTTTTCCTTGGGCCGTGATGAGTTCGGTCCAGTTTCCGCTAACAACTGGGCCACACACCCCTTTCGTCTCCACGCCGACAAGCACACCACTGACGTCGCCGCCATGGCCTCCGCCGCCCAAGGATCGGCGCGGCGGCTGGCTGCGCGTGGACCGGCGGCGCAAGGAGGTACGGGCTCGATCCCCTGCCACTATTTTCGGATTTTCCTCGGGGGCGTCCGGCGAAGCAGAGATGGAAATGGCAGCCTAGCTCACTAGCTCACTAGCTCGAGGTATGGCCCGGTTTCCCCAAATTTCGCTGCCTGATAAGATCTGTTCCATACTTCAATCGGTCGAAGAGGAGTAGGCGCCAGGCGGAATTAATTGCAGTGACGATGAACGATGAGTTTTCTCTCTTTGTAATTTTTTTTTACCGATACAGTGACGAGGAGACTTAGACCCTATTTAGATACATGCATTTTTTTTTCAAGTCCCTGTCACATCGGATGTTTGGACACTAATTAAAAGTATTAAATATAGACTATTAATAAAACTCATCCCATACTTTGGACTATTTCGCGAGACGAATCTATTGAGCCTAATTAGTCCATGATTAGCGAATGTGATGTTACGGTAAACATTTGCTAATCGTGGATTAATTAGGCTTAAAAAAATCGTCTCACGAATTAGTCTTTATTTATGAAATTAGTTTTATTATCAGTCTATATTTAATACTCCTAATTGACGTGCAAATATCCGATGGGACACGAACTAAAAAAAAGTCCCTGGATCCAAACAACCTCTTATCTTTAGCTAGCCTTGCAAAATTAGTCAGTCAGCAATTAGCAACATCGATTTTGGTATGGCTCGGGTTCCCTGCATCTCGCTGCCTGATCAATTTTACAGTTTACTGCGAAAGATCCGTTCAACCGGTCAAGAGGAGTAAGTGGAACTGATTGCAGTTAAGATTTTTTTTTTTTGGAAAAAATGTTGCTCTGATGAGGAGGATTTATCTTTAGCTAGCCTTTCTGCAAGATTAGTCAGTAAGAATTCAGAAACATCGTTGTTGGTTGTGTTAGAATTTACGAATGGTCAGTCAAACTGATCAGACAGCAAAGGGAGAACAGACTGTCGCCTTTGATTTGCTTGATTTTTCTCCACCGAAAACATGGACTTTCATGCTCACGATTCATGCAATCCAGTTCTCATCTTCTCAGAACTCTCTAGTGCACCAGTGTTCCCTCAAGTTACTTCTGGCTAATTCAATTTAAAAGGTTGGGTTTACATATATTCTTCAACACTGCACTTTCTTAGGACTTATCTAAACTTACCTTTTGTTATATTTGGGCATCCTGATCGATGTATTGATGTATCTTGCTCTGTGCTAATCAGGGAGGGGTTACTGAAGATGGAAGAGATGGTTGGTTCTGCCGTTGTTAATGAGACAGTAAACAGAATCATTTCTGGCTTGATTGACAAGCATGAACGAAAATCAAGTGCAGAGGAGCATATCGAGCGGCTGGAGATGGCGAACATCAAGTTGGAGGCTGCACTTGAGACATCCAATAAGTGGCAGATTACTAGTGGGCCATTGTTACGTTGGCAGAAGAAGCTGAAGCGTGCTGCTCAAGAGTGTGAGGACACACTGCACAAGTGCAGGCAGCGCATCCAGGAAGAAGAGGCTGAAGAACAAGTAAGGAATTCATCCTTTCCTAGGCGAATTTCCCATGCCACCAAGTCACTGATATCATCCATCCTTAACAGCAATATCGAAGAGCCAAGTAGATCTGCTGTTCGAAGATTTGAGTGGTTTGCAGATGGAGCTAATGACTTTCTTAGATTTTTAGAGTTTGGAGGGACACCGCGTCGTTACTTGTTCTTCAACCCTCTTATTGGGCACCTTCTTGCAGGTGAAAGTCTACAGTACAAATTAGTTAATGGAACCAAGCATCATCGGTTTTCTATACGTCCCGATAACACTGCAGAGCAAGGAAGAGAAGCTAAGTTGGTCTTAGTTTACCATGATTATAGTGCGCCTGAGGACAACTTTTACTTTGGTATGATGCTACAGCTTTCAGAGAGTACAAACATAATTGGCACTGCGATCAATTGCTTAAAGTTGTATACCCCTCATTTCGAGTCTACAACTGAAGTTGTTAGGAATAAACTTACTCAACTACCTACACAAGACTTTTCCTGGGTGCCAAATGCCTGTTCATATCATTGGGACAACATTGACAATATTATTAGTGAATGGTACCGGCCAAACCCACTGTGTTGCAAGAATCATGATCAGAAGGTATGTGATAGTAAGAACATGGACAAGATAAAATTACCAGACGTTTCTCTCGAACCTGTTATTGGCGTGAATTTGCTGTGCCAAGTTTCATTTCCTGGGTTCAGAGAACAGGGAACAATTGTTGGGAGCAAATCTTCTCCTATAGAATTTCCACATCTGAATGTTATGGTTGTATATACGCCCCATGGCTCTTCAGAAGACCTATTCCCAGCAGTTGAGAGTACAGTGATTGAGGTGATAAATGGTAATGAGCAACATTGCTTGCACACAAACATTTCCTTGGAACGAACGGAAGAGATCATGTATCCAAGGGCTATAGATTGTTTTCGTCAGAATGCCAAAGCAACATCATATCAGATGTTTTGGAAGTCTAAACATGGGGGTGCATTTCTTCAGGCAGTGAAGGCAACCTTGAACATGCCGAGCAAATGGAGAACCATTCGAGGAGCCAGGTAAACAAAGATGTTGCAAAAACATGATTTTAGGACACTTAGTCGCACAAATGAGACTGCTAACTTCCTCAACCTCTGGGCTGCACATGCACCTGTCCATCTTCAGGGATCACTCCTTGAATGGATTCAGAAAGATAAGGAAGAAGCAACCCGTCTACTGCCCCTGACATTTTAGATGATGTAATAGGGACTGGCTAGGAAACAGGTCTAATTAAAAGAATGGAGTAAAAAAGTGACTTCTAGGGATTTTAAGTTCACTTAGCACCTCCTCTTTTGGGCCTTAAATCCTTGATCTTGCAATAATGGCTGACCAGAGAAACATGGATACTTAAAAGAATGAAAATGTTATATTCTATCAGAGAAAGTGACTTGTATGGAGTTAATTTCTGAGTCCTTAGGAGTATATTGATCTTCCATGTGATTGTTGTTTGTCCAGCTCATCACTATGTTGGTTGATGGTGATAACGTGATGTTCTTAGCCTGTAGGTCTAATGTAAGCCTTTGGTTATTGGAAGTCTCATAATTATTTGAATTTACACGAGTGTAACATAATTGAAGAGTATAAGAATATTATCTTTTCTCATCCAATTGTCTGCTGCCTCATATTCCCAGGCACTTCTTTTTTTCTTTTTGTTATTTGCATCTAGTATGCTTTGTTTTTTCAGGGGAAATTCTGAGTTTGTTGGTGGTGTCCTCTGGGTGGTTTAAAATTCAAATTATGCGTGCCTATTAATTCTGACTTTTTCATGTACTGAAACAGAAAAGGCAGCAAGAAAGGAGAACAAGCCAACAAAAGACACCAAAGTTGACAATTTTAATGTATCTAGAAGACAGGTATGTTAAATTTGTTCAAAAGAATTCCATCATTTTCTGAGTCCAGTTTCAATGTTGACTGGTTGGTGAAGTCATGCAGAATTGTGGTATGCCACTGTGCCTCGTGTCTTCTGACTGCTAGTCTGTGATTGAGAGTAACCAGTTTGTCACTAGCATGTACTGTATGGTCCATATTTTTTATACTTTTGTTTTGCTTTGATTTATACTTGATAGATCCTTCCATAGAAGAAGTCTTGTTAGTCACCTTGATCACACTCTGGTACAGTTGCTACCTAATGAGTTTTCACTCTGCAATTGGCATTGTGTGAACGCCCAACTAAACTGAACATTCCAGCTGGGCTCAGTCGATGCTCTTTAGTCTTGACAAGCCACAAGACCCACAACTGCAATTGGTTACAAGTGTCAAAAAAGCACCAGTTATACACATCTGTATCTCTGATCTATCATGAACAGTTGTAACCTGAACTTTCCTTTCACTTTTACAAGATGTTATGTGGATAGATGAATTGGGGTGCTCGACGGGAGGGCGAGGCTGCTGTAGCCTCGCCGCCCCGGAGCTTGGGTGGTGCCGAACAGAGAAAGGGGGAGACTAGATTTGTTTTACTTCTTTCTTGATTAATTTTTGTGAATACTGTCGTGCTCTATATATGGAGTCAGCCACCTAACAAACTTGGCTAATAATCATCTAACAACCTGCTAACATAACAAACTAATCTAATCCAATCTAGACTGCCGCATGGAACTTCTGCCCATAACACAAGCAGGATCAGCAAGAACATCCTGATGGCGCGGGTGAGTTCCTGAGATTCATGGAGTTCAGCCTTCAATAGCCAGGAAAAAACTTCTATCCAAGTAGCTCATAAAATTAAACTAGAAATAGATTTAAGGTGTTCAGCCTTTCAGCCACCCTGAGGGCACTTTGTCCTGCTCTTAAGCTGTAAACCTCCCCTGTACTTTGCTTCTTTTTTGCAACTTTAACTTTTATTCCTTCTAATATATTACGGCAGGTCTTCTGTCGTCGTTCTTTCAAAAAAAAAAAAATTCATGGAGTTCGGCAGCATAGGGAACATCAACTACATGCTCGTTGATCCTCTCACGGGGCAAATTCATGGAGTTCGGCAGCATAGGAAACATCAACTACATGCTCGTTGCTCCTCTCACTGGGCATCTCCTTGCAGGCAAAGCTCTGCAGTACGAGAGTTGTGGTGTAAATCAGTACTACCTAGCAGCACGGCCAGTACGTTTCGCAGAGCGAGGACTAGAAGCCGGTGTGTTGCTCTGCTACGACAACCATGAGAGGCCAGAGAAGAACTTTGTTCTGGGAATTGTGCTACGCATGACAGCAAGCACGAATGTGACTGGGATTGTGGCTAGGTGCCTGGAGTCATCACTTACCCCTAATTTCAAGCATGTTGCTGAAGCTGCAAAGGAGGAGCTCACTCAGGTGCACCAGCGAGGCTTTTACTGCTTCCCTTTTGTTGATTCTACTGATTCAGAGTACTGGAGCATCCACCATTCCAAGACTCACCTTGCTCGGCCAAATCCGACATGCTGTGAAGGTAGTAATATGGTTGAGGAGTCAGGCAAATTCCCAGAGCCGTTGATCAAATTGATCGTGCAGCGCCACATCTCCACGCAACAGAAGCTATCATCGTCTTCATCATCATCATCATCTGGTCATGGCGGCAGTAACTGTTCTGGAGATTCAGTGCCACCTCCGCTTCAGCTGACGGCCGTCTTCTGTGTGGAGAAGACGGGAACAGAGATGGCAGGGTGCAGGGCGACTCACTGGCCGCGTTCAGCTCTGGTGCGGCCACGACAAAGATGGCGTGGTGGCTGGTGGTGGCAGCCCATCGGGAGTGTATAAGTGAATTGCCAATCTTTCTTCATGAGCTTAAACTTTTGGGTTAAATTTGTCCATCAGAACCAGAGGTCTCGATTGAATCCTGGCTGACGCGCAACCAAATAGAAGTTTTTTAGTCTACAACTCCCCGTTCTGGTGTGGCGGCCGGCGGGTGGTAGCGAAACGGGTCTGCATTCGATGCACATTAGGTACCTGATTGTAAATTGTGCCATCTAGTGAGTGCTAGAATAACACTGTGATTTTGCCAATAAAATAGATAGCAGTTTTAGGGGGTATAAGAGGGTAGAAATAAAACACAAGATTTGAGTGCTCTCTAGCTAAGTTGTCATATAGTCTTGTTAACTTATATCACAAAGAAACAGTGAAGCGTATCCTTTTTGAATTCTCTCTAGCTAAGTTTTTCTGGGGCATTGTTAGTTTTGCCTTTGATCTCAGAACTGCAGACAACCTGCAGTACATGCTGGGTACGGGTGGCTTAATAGATTTAATAGTGACACAAAGCAGCTAGTAATTATGGGATGCACTGCTCTAACCTGGAAAATATGGAAAGCTAGAAATGCAGCTTGTTTCAAAAACAAACTACCCTCTGATCCTGCTGAAATTATATACAAAACCTGTGACCTATTGCATCCATGTCCATTTTTGCAGATAAAACAATGAAATTCAGAAAAGCTGCAGGAGGCAGCCAGGCTACTAAAACAGGTGGCAGGTAAACTCTTCAAGTCTAAACATGGCTGGAGGATGGGGGTGTTGATTGAGGCTGAAGAGCTGAACATGGCAAGGGGGTTACTGGAGGATGATGAAGACAAATAAACCAAAAGCTGCATCTGGAAGAATAGAAGCTGAAGGGGAGGAGTGTGAAAGCCTGGGTAGAAGAAAGGGAAGCCTGTTGTTTTTGCCCTGTTCTGCCTTCATCCAGCAGTCGATCTGCTTTGTTTTGTGAACTTGCGGCTACCAGTTGGTTTGGCAAGCCGCTGGTGGTTAGGCAGCCCCTTTTTCTTTCTCAGTTTGGTGTAACCGTGTAAGGATGATTATGTGATCATTTCTGCTAATGAAAATGGGAGGGATTCACCCTCTTTCATCACAAAAACGGTCTTGTTTGGTCGCTTGGAAAGACGTATGCACACCGACAGATCTTGGGGTCTTGGGAATCAGAAACCTGGAACTTTTTGGGCAAGCTCTCAGATTAAAATGGTCATTCTTGAAAACTGAACAAGCTGGAAGACCATGGACTCTTGTGTGGAGACAAGAAGAACAACTGCAGAAAATGGCAGAAGTGGTCATCGACTATGATTGTGGCAATGATCAGCAAATTGCCTTCTGGCAAGATAATTGGTTGCAAGTGGGACAGATACAAAGTGCTTTCCCTCGGTTAGCATCTTATCTGAAAAAGACAACAAAAATAACTGTCCAGCAGGCGCTTCAGAACAACAAATGGATCAAAAATATACAAAGCAGCTTGTCAGTTCAGGCTATGGAAGAATACTTGCAATTGTGGGACATCATCCAGGCTGTAACCTTACAAAATGAAGTACCTGACACAGCAAGATGGAAGCTGACCACTCATGGACACTACTCGACTGCAACGGCTTATGATTTGTTCTTCATCGCAAGAACGAAATCTCCATACAACCAGTTCATTTGGAACATAAGAGCACCATCGAGAATCAAATTTTTCATGTGGCTACTACAGAGAGAGAGGTGCCTAACAG
>CM002485.1:1150646-1176424 GCA_000325765.3 Leersia perrieri
GGGATGGCATGTAGAAAGTTAAATCTCTGAGTCCTTAGGGGTCTATTGATCTGAAATGTGTGCTCCATATTCTGTTGTTTGTCCAGTTCATTACTTATGTTGGTGAAAGGTGATAATATGATGTCCATACCCTATAATTGTAATGTTCCTCACTCATTGGATGTGTCATTTTTTAGTTGAATCTGCATGTGTGTAGCATGATTGAAGGCGATTAGAAAATTTTCGTCTTTCCCAATTGCCCGGTGTTTCATATTCCCATTTACTCTGTTTTACTGGGTTTTTGCATCCAGTATGATATTTTTTCCTGGAAACTATCAGTTTGACAGTGATAAACTGTGGTTTAATATTCAATTTATACATATTTATAATGGTTTCAAATGAAACGAGGAAAGAGTTATTAGTTCTACCATTTTGTAATATTTGGCTGTAGTTTCTTTGAAGTAAAGGCCATAATGAATTCCATTATCAAAAAAATCATATTCTGAAGTAGAAAATCAGAATAAAAGCAGTCAGAGGAGAGCAAACTCAAAGCGATTGACTGGTGGTGGAAATGCCAGTTCAACACAAGATACCAAAGGGAACAGCAATTCTTAATGCATCTAGTCTCTAGAGAACAGGTTTACCCGTATAATTTGTTCAAAAGTAATTCCAGTATTTTTACTTAATGCATCTACTAGTAGTATTGTTCAAAAGTAATTTGTCTCGGAGCTTGACCGACTGGCAAAGTCATGCGGTGTGCCATGCGCACCGTGCCTCATTTCTTCTGGCTGATTAACCTTTTATTTAGAGTAAGCAGTTTGTCATGTATTATGGTTCATTTTTATACTTTTCCGCAGCTGGTTCATTTGACACTTGTATAATCCTACTACCCGTGTAAAAACTTGCTTAATAATTGATTTTGTTCATTCTAATAAAATTGAAAAGATAGCGATATAAAATAGAAGTATGTCAGAATATGTATTTTCCATGGGAAGTGAGCATAGCTCAATTGCTCAATCGGTTAGGCTCCTAGTGAGGGAACATACCCACCTTCTTGCATTTGTACCGTGTTTCGAAAAAAAAATATTTTTCAAGATTTTACAGAAATAACCTGGTAATAAAATATTTTCAAAAATATACCGGGAGCCACCGTTTGCCAAGGCAACACTGGACGGGAGAAGGCGCGAAGCCATGGCCGTCTGTGGGCCTTAGTTGGGCCGCCATGAGCTCGGCCCATATTTCACTATCAACTGGGCCTCCTCACAACCTCTTCGTCTCCACGGCCCGATCACCACCGCCACCGCGGCTACTGACGCCACGGCCATGGCCGGCGGCGGCGGCGGCGGACGGGGTTGCTGCCGACGAACCATCCGCGACGAGGCCGCGCGTGGACCGGCGGCGCGGCGAGTTCCTCGCATGGCATTGCCTTCCCCGACCCGCCGCCGCTGCTGGCACTGCGGGACGCCATATGTTCGTCCGCGTCGCCGGCGAGCTGGCGATGCGCAGAAGGAGGATGCCGATGTTTATTCGCGGCGGCCACGGCGCACTAGCTAGAAATCGAGGTAAGGCTCGGTCTCTCCCATCCCGCAGCCTGATTTGTTCATATGATTCTTAATTAGGTTTATCTGTTCTGTTTTGGGATAAGGCATCCTCACGGACGGCACAAGTAAACGTATTCCAGGGAGCTCGTAGTCGCAGATAATAAATTTTCTTTAGAACATTGACCGTTTCAAGTGGCCGGTAATCCTTTTTGCCTGTGGAAATGGAAAAAGGGAAGATGTAGTTTATGGCAAAAAAATATGTTGTACAGACTGCAATTGTGTATGTGGAGTCAAAGTCCAGGTCCAGACTCCCAGTCAATCCTGGCAAGATTAGTATCTTGCAGCATCCAGGTGTGTTGTCAAGAAGGGATTTGCAGTGGCAAGGAGAATTTGTCTTCAATAGCTAGACTTGCTGCACGATTGGGACAGTCAATGAGGGTAGAATTTTGAGTTGTTTTGAGTGTGACAAATTAACTGGAGGCTAGACTAGAGTGATGCCCGGGGTCCTGGGAAACTAGACTACAGTGATGCGTTCTCCATGAGTGTGATGTGTTCCAGAGGAAACTTGACTGGAGTGATGTGTTCTCCATGAGTGCGACATTGGATTATACAGTATGCATTCAACAAAACCGGCCTCACTATTAGAAGAAACGGACTTTCATGCCAAACTCTCATTCAATCCATTTATCCTCTGCTGCCTGCATCTGTGTGACCGCAAGTTCCTGTCTTAGTACTCATTCAGCTTAGGAGGTTAGCTTTTACATACTTCCACAGTGCACCACTCTATTTTGATTTTATAAGGCATACTGATTGATGCAGTGATGTTTCTTGCTTTGTGCTGATCAGGGAGGGAATCCTACAGATTACCGAAGATGGGAGAGATAGTCAGTTCTGCCGTTGTTAATGAGACTGTGAGCAGAATCACATCTGGGCTGATTGACAGGTGTCAGCAAAAATCAAGTGTGGAGGATCACCTGGAGAAGCTGGAGATGGCACAAATCAAGTTGGATATTGCACTTGAGACATCCGATAAGTGGCAGATCACTAGTGGGCCATTGCTACATTGGCAGAAGAAGCTGAAGCGTGTTACTGAAGAGTGCGATGACACACTACGCAAGTGCAGGCAACGTGTCCAGGAAGAAGAGGAGATGGAACAGCAAGTAAGGAATTCCTCCTTTCTGAGTCGAATTGTCCATGCCACCAAGTCACTGGTATCATCCATCTTTCACAGCGGTACTGATGAGCTGAGTAGGTCAGCTGTTCGAAGATTCGAGTGGTTTGCAGATGGAGCAAATGACTTTCTAAGATCCGTGGAGTTTGGATGCACGCCACATAGTTACTTTTTCTTTGACCCTCTTATCAGGCATCTTCTTGCTGGTGAAAGACTAGAGTACAAATTAGTGGAGGGAAACAAGCAGCATTTGTTTTGGATACGGCCCATTAACATAACGGAGCAAGGAGTGGAAGCTAAGTTGATCTTTGTTTACCATGATAGTAGTGCACCTGAGGATAACTTTGTCCTTTGTGTGATGCTACAACTTTCAGAGAGTACAAACATACTTGGCACTACAATTAAATGTTTGCAGCTGTTTACACCTCATTTCAAGTCTACAATTGAAACTGTTAGGAAGAAACTTACTCAACTACCTACACAAGATTTCTCCTGGGTGCCACATGCTCATTCATGCTATTGGGACAGCCTTCACCATATAGCTACTGCATGGTTCCGCCCAAACGCACTGTGTTGCAAGCATTATGATCAGAAGGTATGTGGTAGTGGCAACATGGACAAGATAGAATTACCAGACGTTTCTCTAGAACCAATTATTGAAGTGAGTTTGATGTGCCAAGTTCCATTGCCTGGGTTCAGAGAACGGGGGAAAATTGTTGAGGGCAAACCTTCTCTCGAAGAAGTTTCGCATCTAAAAGTTCACCTTATCTATACACCGCATGGCTCTTCAGAAGACCTATTCCCAACAGTCCAGAGTTCTGTGATAGAGGTGATTAATGCTAATGAGCAACATTGCTTGCACACAAACATTGGCTTGCAAAAAATGAAAGAGATCATGCTGCCAAAGGCTGTAGATTGCTTTCATCAGAATGAAAAAGCCAGAGTGTATCAGATGCTTTGGAAGTCTAAACATGGCGGTGCATATCTTGAGGTTGCGAAGGCAACCATGAACATCACAAGAACACGAAGAACCACTCACGGAGCCAAGAAAGCAAAGCTGCTGCGTCAAAAGGATCATAGAACTCAGTCTCGCACGGATTTCATGTGTGACTTCCTCAATCTTTGGGCTGGACATGCGCCTGTCAAGTTGAAGGGCTCAATCCATGGTTGGATTCAGAAACAAAAGGGAACACAGTTAGCACCTCCACAACTTCGCTTGAAATTTTAGATCATGTTACAGCGACTGGACTAGTAAGAAGAACAGGGATGATTAAAAAAAATGAGTAGAAAAAGTGACTTGTAGTTCATTTGAAATGTGCTACCTATACTGCTGTTGTTTGTCCACCTCATCAGGCAAATGGTTATTGTTATGAGTATATGTGTTATAGCATGGTCTTAGAGTAATTGTATTGTCTTGATATAGTTGTATAAGATCAATAAAGCCTTCTTTATCTTAAAAAATGTGTGTTATATTTATGTCAAGGGCGTTCTAGTATTTTTCTGTTCTACTCACTTTATATGCCCTATGGGTCTAAGTCAATGGATGAACAGAAATTAATCCCCAAATTCATCTCCTCAATTGACAGTAATAACATGATGTTCTTACCAAGGTTAAATTTTTTATCTGAATTTTCCATGTATCACCCTGTTGCCTTCTGTTTCAGATTCATTTATTATCAGGTGGCCAGACGGTCGTTGCATTTGATCAATAGTTGAAGATACTGAAAATTAACGAAGAAGTAGCACTCCAGTATTGGTGCTTCTGCAAGCCTAAGCGGCCCATCAGGCCTAGGCCGAGATCGCGAGAGTTATTATAGGCTTCTATTGCGCCGAAGTGGACTTGATCGAGATTTCACTGTCACATGGGCCGTACCAACCGCTTCGTCTCCGTCCACGGCAGGCAGTCGTTAAGCACACGCCGCTCCTCTCCGCCGCCGGCCGCTGGAACAATCCACTGCGAGGCCGCGCCGGCGCCTGGATCTCCGGCGAGGTGGTCCGGTCATGGCGTTGCCTTCCTCGCGGCGGCCACGGCGAGCTCGATTGCTTGGTTCATCGCATACCTCAGTCTGTTTAAGGTTGTGGGCATTCACACTGAACAAGCAAGGTATTTCAGTCAATTCGTGTTCGCCGATAATATAGTTTTTCCAGCGAGCTCGTAGTTGCCGATAATTTTTTTTTTCGGGAATGCGCAAAAGGATTGCGCATTTTTGCATTAAGACCAAGGGATTAGAGTTTACATTGGTGCCAGATGCCTTGGCGGGCTTACAAACGCGACACATTGAAACGACCTAAACAGATAGCATCAACTAGGCGCTAGGAGACATCCTCTGCCCGCTGCGCTCCAGGTGCGCGCTGTTTCAACGAGATCAGCGAACACTTCCGGCCAGGCTCGACGTCGATTCTCGAAGACAGCTGCGTTCCTCTCCTTCCAAATGATCCACGCGACAAGCGAGACCATGGTGTCGAAACCACGTCGACATCTTGCCGGGAGAGAAACCCTGGCGCCCAGACCCAGCCACCAATCTACGAACGTCGGCGCGCCGGACGGCATCAGATGCGTCAACCTCAGTGCTGACAACACAAGCCACCAAAGTTGCCGTGATTCGGCGCAACGGATGGTGCCGTCCAGCATCGGCGGTGGAGCGTGAGCCAGACAAAGTATTTGCAACGCGGTGGCGCCAAGCACTTCCAAAGCTGTTCAGTGCCAGCAAAGGCAATACGACCAACAAATTGGACATTGTAAGCCGAGCGGGTCGAGAAGATACCGGATGATTCCCAGCGCCAAGTGATATGGTCTGCCACTCCTGGGGTGAGCCGAATCGGAGCTAACAAGTCCCAAAGCTGCAAATACTCCAGGATTCCTTGCATTGGCAGAGCCGCCGAGAGGTCTCTAACCCAGCGCCTGTTGTTGAGGGCATCAGCGACCGTTCTTGAGGAACCAACACGCGGTGCCACTAGCCCAGATAGGCAGGGCACCAGCTGCAACAAGCTTCTGCCATCTAGCCAATTGTCGTGCCAGAACAGAATCGACTGGCCATTCCCAACTGTCCAGTAGGTTGAACATTGGAAGATCGCGCGCTCCGTACTGGAAACCAGAAGATCAAGGCCCTTCCATAATGGTTGTGCCAGAGCCACCGAAGGCGAAGCGCAATTCCTGTGCGCCGTAGATCTGGCAAACCCAGTCCGCCAAGATTTTTAGGCGCGCAAACACGCTGCCAAGCCAGCCGGCAGTGACCGCCCTTTGCTTCCGCACTGCCACGCCACAAGAACCCCTGCCGAATTTTGTCAATGCCTTTGATCACCCATGCCGGGGGGTTAAGTGCCATGAGTGTGTAGACCGGGATCGAGCTCAGCACAGATTGCGTGAGGGCTAGGCGACCTGCCGCATTAAGCCACTCGGGTTGCCAGGTTGGTAACCGCCGAGCGACATTGTCGATCAGCAGCTGCAGCTCCTGTTGGATTAGTTTTTGGGTTGACCTTCGTCAACTAACTAGCGGGAAACAGAGAAGGACGCCCCTGCGTCCAATTTCTTTTCCGTGACCGACTCCAACTCAGAGTCCGTTTCTGTTGCTATGATCGGAAAGCAAATCCTAAGTCTAATTGGGCTCGGCCCCAAGCCTACAGCGCTGCTATATAAGCAGAGGGAACCCCAAGGGTTTTCTCGAACAAGTAACAAACAGAATCAGAGGTTTTCTAAACCCTAATTCCACCCCACCGATCAATTAGTGCGCTGGAAGGCTTGGAAGCTCGACACCCTCAACTTGGCCAGTGCCGTTGGAGACCCGAAGGTCGTCGACATCTAGAGAAGTCCCTCAAGGAGCGACTTCGCTACACGAACCCCGACGTCGCCCTCGCTGTCGAGTTCGTCGCCCCATCTACCGCGATGGACGCCACTACCGCTGGTATCGTCCTATGATCTAACCTATTCCGAATTAGATTGATGTATTAGGAGTGGTTAATCTAGACTAATTGATCTTGGTTTAAGTTGTGACCTAAGTACTGTTAAATCATATACTAACAGCTCCGTCTTGGTGGGTTTCCTCAGGCTTACACGGGAAGGATCCAACCGTACATGGGAGTCGTCCGCGCAGCTCATCCATCAGCTCCACAGTGCAGCTAATGGGGATTGCAGAGCACTTGCTGAAGTTGATCCGGAGTCCAGCAGCCTCGCCGAACAGCGAGAACAGAGCACAGGTAGCATCAATCTCGTCACCAGCCGGTGATTTGAAGAGGACCGCGTCGTCTGCGTAAATCGACAGACGGTGCGGTATGTTGAAAACAATGAACATTTCAAGTTCAGTAATCTAATAGTCAGATTCCATAGCCTGTGGATAATCTGTTCGCAGACTGCCAGTGGCGGATCCACTGTTGGGGCTGGTTGGGGCGCCAGCCCCTCCTCCAATTCCTCAATCTAATTAGCTATTAATCAGTTTAATTGCTAATTAATTAGTTAAAGAACGGCCACAACACAAGATCTATCGCTAGCTGCCTCTCATATATATGAACATACTAAATACAGTAGTACATTAGACGAAATGATTTCTGCAAATTAATATACAGTAGTACCTTTTGTACATTGGTTAATATAGCTAGATGTAAATTAAAACGAAGAAATCAATGATAGATGCAAATTAAAATGGAAAGAAGAATGTGCTTTCTTAATCATTGAAACATTTGAGCATTATTGTAAAAATATTGAGTAGTATGTTTTTCCAGAAGCACCACCTCAATTTTCATCATGGATTCGCCACTACAGACTGCAATTGTTTAGTGGAGTCAAGTCCCATTATCAATTAAAGTCAATATTAGTAGCCGGCACTGATTGCGGCAACCAGAAGTTTTATCAAGAAAATAATTGCAGTGACAAGGAGACTTTCTCTTCAATAGCTAATCTTGCTGCAAGATTGGAACAGACAGTCAAATGAGGGTAGATTTTTAAGTTGCGTGAGTGTGACAAATTAACTGGAGACTAAACTACAGTGATGCCCGGATCCTGCGGGAACTAGATTAGAGTGATGTGTTCTCCGTGAGTGCGACATTAGACTATAAACTTATAAAGTACTATGCATTCAACAAGAGCAGACTCACTTTTAGAAGAACCCAACTTTCACACTGACCTCTTCATTCAATTCATTTATCCTCTGCTGGGTACCCTATGCTGCATCTGTGTGGCCAGCGTCTTACTACTTGTTCAGCTTAGAAGGTTAGCTTTTACAAACTTCAACAGTGCACACTGTTTTTTTTATTTTATTTTATCGGGAATTCACTGTCTGTAAATCGATTTTATCGGGCATACTGATTGATGTAGTGATATTTCTTGTTCTGCGCTGATCATGGAGGGAATCTCAGATTACTGAATATGGCCGAGGTAGTCAGTTCTGCAGTCGTTCATGAGACAGTGAACAAAATCATATCTGGGTTTATCGACAATTATGAGCGGAAATCAAGTGTGGAGGATCACCTGGAAAGGCTGGAGATGGCGCAAATTAAGTTGGACTTTGCACTTGAGACATCCAATAAGTGGCAGATCACTGGTGGTCCATTGCTACGTTGGCAGAAGAAGCTGAAACGTGCTGCTGAAGAGTGTGATGAAACACTACGCAAGTGCAGGCAACGTGTCCAGGAAGAAGAGGAGGTGGAACAGCAAGTAAGGAATTCCTCATGCCACCAAGTCACTAATATCATCCATGTTTCATGGTAATATCGATGAGCTGAGTAGATCAGTTGTTCAAAGATTCGAGTGGTCTGCAGATGGAGCAAATCTCTATATTACGAATTTGGGGCAAATTCTCGGACGGTGAATGGTGCCACGTGGACATGCCCAATTGATGGCTTTGTTCTCCTGTCGAGGTCCGTTCGATTTCTTATCTACGTCAGGCATGCATTGCGATGTCTAACGAGTCACGATGGCCGGCAAACTTGCGAATCTTCCCGAATCCCGACCTAGCCGCGTCTCCCCTGACCTCCTCCATGACACGCCGCCGCACCTCCGCCTCCACTTGACGCGGCCGCCCCGTATTCTCCCCTTGCCGTCGCGACCGCCTCGCCTTTTTTTTTAACATTAAACGGCAGGAGATTTGCCGGATATATTAGACGAAGAAAAACAAGTTTACAAGCCATAAAGTGGAAGAGAAGAGAAGAGGGAAATACAACTAGCCGCGTCTCAGAGAGAAAAGGGACACGGCTAAGGTGGGAGGAAAACACCCTGGGGTGGTCTCCTCGCTAGAGCTATTTGTTCTATATTTTCTTTAACATAAAAAGCAACTTGTGTCGAGGATGAAGAGGTGCCTTGGAAAATTCTTCTATTTCTCTCAAGCCAGACGTTCCACCATGTTGCAAGGATTGCTCCTAAGAAAATTTTCCTCTCTTTTTTGTTGCCCCTCTTCCTCAGATTTTCCCACCAATCTCGCAAGTTTGGATATATCGTATGGTCAGTATGATCAAGATTGAACCATTGTGCTACCTGTCTCCACACGCTATCCGTGAATTCACATTCTTTGGCTAAGTGGTTTGCGTCCTCTCCCACGACCGCCTCGCCCTCTCCCACGACCGCTTCGCCCTGGAAGAAAAATAGAGAATGCAATGAAACGGATGAAGACGACGAGGGAGAAACTGGCCCGAGCTGTCCAAGAAGCAGCTTCAGAATGTCTTTGTGGCCGACAGCGGCGAGAGCCACGTGGAGCGCGTCAGAGCCGGCCGACGTTGTGCCATTACCTGGGAGCGACGCTCGCTTGAAGCTTCCCCTTGCCAATCGCCGTGGTTTCGACACCGTGGTGATCCTAACAGCTTGGTCCCTTTGGAAGGAGCGCAATCGACGGGTCTTTGATGGCGTCTCAAAGACGATGCGTCAAGTTGCGGTGGTAGCCGCCGAGGAAGCTCATCTATGGCGGCTAGCGCGCGCTGATCCCTAGCACGCTGCCCCTCTTCTAGTAGCAACATTGATGCCGCGAGATGTAATTTATTTATTTTTTCAGCTTTTTCTTTTTCTTTTCTTGTTCTGTTTATGAACTTTGTACGTATGTGCGGGTTCTACTCCCTTTCTTAATAAAAAAGATACGCGAAGCGTATTCTCAAAAAAATTACCTGGGAGGAGCTCGACGATGCGGCAGTCGCCCTTCCATCTTCCAGGGAGGGCCTGGCTCTTGGCTTCCTGGCCGCTTTCTTCGCCGTTCGATCCGTTAATTTTCTGAGGTGCAGTGAAGAGTTCTGCAAGAGTGGCAGTGATCTGTTTGCTCCGCAATACTTGATGGTTCATTTCTTTCTGTGATTTGGGAGGAGCAAAATGGCTGTGGTTTTTGTCTGTCCTCGGCTGGGTTGCAGGTATCATAGAGCTCGAGCAGGATGGAGTGAGTGAAGAATTAACTGATGATGTCGGGTGCTGTTAATCTCGTCACAATTGCGGCTTCCATCGGCAATCTTCTGCATCGATGGACTGTACAGTGCCATTATTCTAGGCAAAAAACTTATCGTACCAGTATATTAATTATTTGATTTTGATTTAGTAACTGGAAACACGAATTATCAACTTAATTTTGTTAATTCAGTCTTGGTTTATCTCTTTAGCGTTGTATCTGTGTCATATTATTAGACCGTTTTAGATCAGATGCTGATGACTACTAATTATGGTTTTCCATAGCATGTTTATTGTTCTTTATGTCCTGAGAATAATTGTTGCAATTGTTTAATCAACAACTGCGGTCTCATGATATTGTTAGTTTCTTGATTCTGCTAGATCCGTAGTAATCTTATTGAAGAAAGAGATATTTTTGCCCTGCTGATTTGTAGAAAGAAACTAGGGAGTTCACCGTATGGGCCATATAAAAGAGGAAGCCTAAATTTATTTTGGCTGGCCTTATAGTAGAAGAATGTAGATTAAGAGTTATTGATGAATTTTGTGGTATATATATCTAATATACGTTAGAGAAATTCAACGCAAGTGCTAAGTATGTTGATCACGTCAATGTTCTCTCCTCAGTAAAAAGTAAAAACCGTAAATACTGAAATTAATTACATAAAAAAATTGTAATTATAAGTACGGATATAGTGCATTGATAGTTCGAAAGCTCATTACTATAATACTATTAAAGTATGTATTTCCTTCCTGTGGTTCTTAATGTAGGTTGTCATTGACTTTTAGACATATATTTGTCCGTTGATCTAACAATCATAGACATATGAAAAAAAAAGTATAAATCATACTTAAAGTATCCTTTTGAGCACAGAAGTAATATTTCTTTCATTATAAAAAGAAAGAACCTGATGCCTCTGATTTAACAAGGGATGGTTAAGGGATATATTTTGAATCCTAAAAATTATGGGATGGCGGCAGTATATAATTATTGTGCATGTCATATATTAAGTATCTTAAATATTTAATGAAATAAAAACATTAGGATGGAATATATGAAAAATATTAGGATAAAAAATTAATATATTTGTCATGTAAGCACTTTCATTTGGTTACGTGTTATAATTATAAAAGTCAATGATTACCGTCTAAAACAACATAAAAAAGAATAGAGGTATTAATATTTTTAATAGGACAAATGGTTAGACGTGGGTTAAAAATTAACAGCGCCATACATTAACAACCGATGGAGTAATTACATGCCGCAATGAATCATAAGCATCTGTTCACATCAAGAACAATATGCATATGAAATTCGGTATGTTTTTTTTTATATAACACAATGGATTTTCACGACCCTACGTGAACATATTGTAAGTGTTGGCATATATTGTACGTTCTAAGTTACAACAGAATCTTTTTAAAATATCCTAAGGAGTATCTATTTAATGCAATTTTTTAAGGGCATACACGGCAAAGTAATAAGCGCAGGAACCGACCCGCTAATTTCATCAATCTATGTGCCTGTTTATTGTAGGTCATCGATTATTATGAACCTTATGAATTTATGATTGATTTGTAGGTGGTGGAGAATAAATCGAATGTTATGACGGAAGAATATTTGAAATTTGTATCTATTCATATGCTCCAATCAAACTGCAAAAGCTCTATGCAATTTATCAACATGTAGTATTTTTCAATAGCGCACTTACAGTTTTGGCTATTATTAATTAATAACTGTGCTCAAAGGTGTTAAAATGGTTAAGTACATATACGTGAACAAATGCTACATTATTTATTCATTGAACTCTTGTACTTTTTATGAGGCCAGCAACCATTCAATTGCAAAGGTGCAACCTCCAAATATGGCCTTTTCTCCGATACAAAAATTATCGATGAATGATATTGGACCAAACAGGTCACCACGCCCTTCTATGTACCTTTGTAGATTGGCGCGCCAAAGGCACGCCATTTTTCTAGTGACTTTCTGAGATCTGTGGAGTTTGGAGGGACACCACGTCGTTACTTATTCTGTGACCCTCTTATTGGGCACCTTGTGGCAGGTGAAAGGCTGGAGTATAAATTCGTGCAGGGAAACAAGCAGCATTTGTTTTGGATACGGCCCAATAAGATAGCAGAGCGAGGAACGGAAGCTAAGTTGATTTTTGCTTACCATAATCATAGTGCACCTGAGGATAACTTTATCCTTGGTATGATGCTACAACTTTCAGAGAGTACAAACATAATTGGCACTACCATTAAGTGCTTGCAGTTGTTTACCTCTGATTTTAAGTATGCAACTGAAACCATTAGGAAAAAACTTACTCAACTACCTACACAAGACTTCTCCTGGGTTCCATATGCTCACTCGTACCATTGGGACAACATTCACAATATAACTACTGAATGGTACCGCCCAAACTCACTGTGTTGCAGGCCTCATGATCAGAAGGTATGTGGTAGTGACAGCATGGACAAGATAGAATTACAAGACGTTTCTCTAAAACCTGTTATTGGTGTGAGTTTGCAGTGCCAAATTTCACTGGCTGTGTTCAGAGGACAGGTAACAATTGTTGAATGTTGAGGGCAAACCTTCTGTCAAAGAATCTCCACATCTGAAAGTTCACCTTGTCTATATTCCCCACAGCTCCTCAGAAGACCTATTAGTTCTGTGATTAAGGTGATTAATGGTGATGAGCAACATCTCTTGCACACAAACATTGCCTTGGAACAAATGGAAAAGATCATGCTGCCAAAAGCTGTTGATTGTTTTCATAAGAATGCAAAAGCAAGAGTGTATCAAATGCTTTGTAAGTCTAAACATGGTGGTGCATATCTTCAGGCTATGAAGACAACCATGAACATGCTGAGCACACGGAGAACCGTTAGAGGAACCAAGAAAGCAAATCTGCTGCGACGACGTGATCTTAGGACACAGAGCCGCACAGATGCGATCTGTGACTTCCTCAGCCTTTGGGTTGTGCATGCGCCTGTAAAGTTGCAGGGCCCAATCCTTGATTGGATACAGAAAGAAAAGAAAACACAGTTAACACCTCCCCTATTGCGCTTGAAGTTTTAGATTATGTTATGGGGTACTAGTTAGGATAACTTGGATAATTGAGTAGAAAAGTGACTTGTAGGGAGGTAATTTCTAAATATTTAGGGTCATGTTGATCTGAAATGTGTTACATATGTATACAGTATACTGATATTGTTCAGTTATGTTTGCAAATGGTGATGACATGATGTTCTTACTCTGGAAGTCGAATGTACCAGCTTTGCTCATCGGATGTGTCGCATTTCATTTGAATTTGCATGAGTGTACCTTGATTGGCTGGTACACATACTCCCATGCACATTTTTTTTTTAAAAAAAATCAGGTATGCCTTTTTTTAAACTGGAATTCCTGATTTTACCCTGGTACTCACGGGGTGGTTTAATATTCAAATTAGATGTATTTAGGATGATTTCAAAATGAAACAAGAAAAATCATGCATATTTATTGTGACTTCTGCATGTACTGAAAGTCTGAAACACAGAAACGAAGGGAATTTTTTATATAAAAAAAGCAGCATTGAGAAGAAGCTGAGTGGTGAGTTCATGGATGGGTGAGTGTGGGAAGTGGCATTGGCTTCATGGATGGATTAGTGTGGGAAGTGGACATGTCGAGCCAAGACAAGACTAACCCATCAAGCTGACAGGTAATCCATTGGAATTGTTCAGAATAATTCTAATACTTTTTCTCGGTCCATTTGCAAAACTTGACGGTTGGTTATGTCATGCAGCTCACCTTATGCCTCATGCCTCTTCAACTGACCTTCTTCCTGCAATCAAGATTTTTGCAATGGAGGTGATTGGTGGTGGGAAACAGATTTTCTGTCACACAAACATTACAATGATACAGCTAAACCAGATCATCTTACCGAAGGTGATAGGTAGCTTTAATGGGAATACAGAAGCGGTAGTTCAACAGTTTCTGTGGAAGTCAAAACATGAAGCTGCATTCTTTCATGTGGGGAACACAAGAATGAATTTGCTAGGAATATCTAAGAAAGCAACGTTGTTGCAACAAAATGACCTTGAGCTGTTTGAGGCAAGCAGATATGATCTCTGAGTTTCTCAAGGTGTGGGTTGAGCGTGCTCCTGTCCTGATGCAGTTCAGTTCTCAGTTGTGCACTGGATTCAGAGCCTACTTGGTGGAGCTGGAAACTCTAATAAGAAACCGCTGGTGAGTATCTAGCTAGTATGAATCTGGACAAGTTAGTTTTTAAACCCAACTTGTTCGGAATATCAAATCTAGATTTATATTCCACGGCTACTGAATTTCTTTTTTAGCCGGATCGGCCGAAAGGTTCGGTCGACAGATTTTATTAAGATTTTGGGAGAAAAGTATCGGTTACAATTCTCAACAGAAAACTGTCGATTTCGATGTCAAGCAAGCTTACATCAATGAAAATAAACCGATAGAAAAAATAAAAGATACGATGTGATCATAGCTCAGGAATTAGCCATCGTCTCTGATTAGTCTGGGAGATTTCCACTGGAAAAACTCCTCTTTCATGTCGGCAGCCAGGGTGTCCACTGTTCTGAAAATGTGTTGAAATATTCTTGCATTTCTCTCTCTCCAAATGGTCCAGCAGGTCAACATAAAGAAAGAATCAAAAGCTTCTCTGTGTTGTTTGTGTATTTTGATTCTAACCTTCAGCCACCAGTCAGCAATGCTGTTAGTTGTCTCACCTGGAAGACTAAAACTCACTCCCAGCCACCCCCGCAACATCTGCCATACCCTGTTGGTGAAAGAGCAATCTGCAAACAAGTGTTGTCCATCTTCTTCTTCAGTTTGACAGAGTGCACATATGGGAGAATGGGGCCATCCTTTTGTTCTTAGGTTATCAGCCGTTGAACATCTCCCTTTTGCAATGAGCCAAATAAAAAATCTAACTCTGGATGGAGCCTTTGTAGCCCAAATAAGTTCACCATATGGGCAGGTACAGCTGCCCATGAAAAACATGCTGTAAGCTGATTTTACTGAAAAATTGCCATCATTTGATAGCTACTGAATTTCTTAATCTAGAGGAAGAATATATAGGTTGTTTAGGGGAGTTGGGAGATTCTCGGAGTAGCTAGTTGTTTTCTTCAAGCGCCTTCAGAAAGAAGGCCTTGGGAAGAAAAGAAAGCAGATGGGACCAAAAGAAAATTTATAGATTATGTATAAGAGATCGATCAGGGTATTATTGGTGAGAAATGAGATTGTACGGTGTTACTTTATTGTAGTTTGTAAGCATACCATTGACTTGGTATGTATATTGGAGTTTAAGATGGTGTTGGAGCATCACCCAAGAATTTCAGTTGACGTGTAATCAGTCATCTTATCTGAATTTTACATATACTAGAGGAAAAGCGCGCGGCAGCAATTGTCAGGAAAGAGTAAAATGATGACTTGCATAATATGTCTGTGAAAGGAGAGGAAATATTGTACTATATTCTGCTAATTTTGTACAATAACAGTTGCAGTTTTCTTTCTATAGAGGAAATATGAATAACATTTTGAGAAACATGGGAGAAATAAGACAATGCAATTTTCTTTCTATAGTTAAAATAAGCAGTACACAGCATCAGGGCAACTCTAGTACTTGTTTATGTGCTTTGTATAGCTGTAATGCAAGGATATAAAGTTTAACTCAGAAATCAGAATTGATGATAAAATTGTAAATTGTTCTTTTTGTTGCAAATATTGGTCCAAGCATGGATAGATGGCACACTGCATGCAACCTCAAGTGGCACTTCAGAATTTCAGATTATCTGAAATGTAATTTAGAAAAGCTAAAAATATTCATATATGAAAAAGCTATTTCCCCACTTTAAGATTATAGCCTGTACAGAGGTTATCTATGATAAAATCCTAGTACTCCCATCATGCTGTTAAAAATCAAGATTCCTGGAAAAAGAAAAAACGTAGTACTCCCACCATGCACCCTGCTTGCATGGAAAATAAATTAGTAGGGCAATTGGCTACTGCATGAAAAAAAGAACAAATCCTAGCAGTTGCATCATAAGAAAATTTACACAGAAGCAAACCTCACCCACCTTTTGTTCACACAAGTTAGAATTACAGAGTAAATTTAATTTAAAAAGATCATTCATGTATAGCAAATGGAATCTATGGTAGATACAATACCTCAAGTCCTCAACATGCAGACTGATAGCCCAGAAGGCTAGACTTGCACATGTTTAGAGGGTTGCAAAAATGGGATGAGAAACATTATGTCCAGAAGCCTAGACTGATAATCTGAATGTTCATTTAAAGAGAAAAAATTGCACAAACGGTTAGTAAATTAAGATATACTGCAAATAACCATAAACATCATGTAGTACACCTATAGGGTAACTTTCAGTAGTTAAGTAAGATAATAACCCAGTAGAATCCTCATCTGCACTAAAAAAATGAAACCTTTTAACTTCCTACCATATCAAGGAGATAGATCAGGTAACCTCACACATGGAAATTGTAAGATGAAACTATTTATATTCTGCTCATGACTGGTGGTCAATACATCTTCAACCACTGGCCTGCTTATGTTGATCAGGATATCATCCTCTTATAGAAAAGAACACCCAATTATATATAAAAAATGCGAGGTAAAAGCCAAGAAACATAAAAGAGTATATATGCAAGTGAAATCAAGCTTTGGGTTATGATCAATATCAGTAGAAAGAAAACAATGGAGCATGCATATGTGCTTGATCTATGGCTACTTCTGAATGATGGTGAATATTTTCCTTCTAATGCTCTTGCAAGGTTGAATTGCTAACAGGGAAATAAAGACCAAACAACACTCAGCTGAAAGCTGAAGACAAATTTACACCGAGTATATGAAAATAAGAGAACTAAACAATCCAAAGGAACAATCCAAATGATTTACCCTGCAACATGTCTATTCAGCAAGGAAAGTTGGAACGGGCATGATAGCTGGGACTTTGGATGTCAATCAGCCAAGCTAAAGTATTGGTGACTGGTTGTACAGTTTTTAAATAGATTAGAAGTATTTAATTTGAATATTTAAAGAACTAAAAGTATAATATTTTAGTGAGCTGATATTGTTAGTCTGACAGAAGGAATGTGGACACCCCGAGTATTATACCATCCAATATCCAAGCGACCACCACATACTTCTTAGAGGAGTGGGATCCATACACGCATAAATAGCCACTCATCCTCAATGTGTTCATAATCACGGTTGACACCTTCTGTTATAATAACCAGAATGCCGAGTAGTGAGCGCAGGGGATAACCATAAGACCGCTTGCCAGTCTACTCCATCATATGCCCGTCAACCACGCGAAGGCGGCGACTAGAAAACAAGGCATACCCCAGTGACTCAAACCCAAGTGCGATCCCTGATTATCCCAAGTGATCAAAACTCGTTACTATGCTTAGCTAGTCCCCAGGAATGCGATTAGCCTCACACTTTCATCACGAGCAATTGGAATACCATCACAAATGCGTAAAGAAGGGTAAAGTACAACAAGGTATAAGACACATAATAGGGATCGATGTCCCGACATACAACACATAAATATAGCAGCGGAAGACACAAATAAGATACATAAGCACAAAGTAAAACCGGTGGCGCCAAACCCCACTAGGGCAAACCAACCGGGCAAGAGCCAAGCTGAAAAGAGAAGAAAACATTCACTGCCCTTGCCACCCTCGGGAGAGCAATGACCACACACAAAGCGAAGCTCAACAATCGAGTCCTTCCCTGAAAGCAGCGGAGCCGGGTTAAGTACAAAATTGTACTCGCGAGTCTTACCCAAAATTATATATACATAAGAGGAAGAGAGAAGTATGCAAGGTTTACCTTAACCTAGAGCAACCTAAGTTCATAAATTGCATAAAGCCAATTTTATTGAGCAAATACAAGTAAAAGCAATTCTATAACAAGTTAATTAGCCTCATTTTAAATTTCTGGACAACAAGCATGATAATCTGAAAAGTATAAGATAAAGAGTCCAAATGACGCTAATAATACCAACCATGGGCTACCAAAGTTCATACCAACATGGCACAACATGCCATCATCACCATCAACATAAACCCATCCATATTAACCCAAGTTTGATGCTAACATGAGTAAGGAACACATCAAGCAATGTCCATAACTGAGGACGCGACTATTCGAATAGATTATACTCTGATTAGAGGTGTACAACTGTACCCACACGAGATGAACAAGGATCAAATGCTACCCACCACACATGTACGGTCCGCCAAATGATACAAGCTCATCACATGTCCTTTCTTAGCCCCACCCCAACCACTTAAACCACGCTGGGGTTCCTGACAACTTAGTCACGTGCGTGCGTTGTGTGACCAAGGCAGGCGCACCACGCGGGAGGCACCCCCGGCCAACATAGGCACACGAGGCCCTCCAAAGGGCTACCTGCCCTCACGTCTGTCCAACATGGCATAAATGATCACAGTAGAACTAGTACTAGGACAAACCGGTCCCAAATAAGGCGTGTGGTAATTACGTAGGGTGCTTGAATAGACGTTAACATGTTCGGTCCTTAACAACCCAAACGGGGCTACTTGCATCAGGGGAACCAACATCCCATCATTGTCCTACCACCTATCCAAGTCCATCATATTTCATCAACCATTATTTAGTGTAAGTGCTCAAGTTTTATGCCCATTACCCCAAGTTGTCCATATACCAAAATTAATAGCTCTATCCATCTATATAGTTATCTTACCACTAAGCATGGCTAAGCATCAAAGAATAAAACATCCCAACCATTCCCAACCAGGAGAAAGTAGGTACATAGCAGCTATATAACTAGGGCAAATGCATCAATTAAAACTCTACTCTATATATATATATTCGCAAACAGAAAGGAGTTGAGTAAAACATGGGTGCTATATGCTTAGGTGCTCGCCTGTATGCAGCAAATGGTCGCACTCGACCTCAGGGAAGGATCGCCAACTCCACAAACCTCTGAATCTATCGAAAAGAAGCAATATGAGAATAAGAGTCAAATAAATATGCACATACAAAATGATCAATAAATCATGGCATAAATACAATGGGTAGGGCACATTTTAAATTGATTTTAGGAGAAAGATTCATCAGATTATCATTCATGGTTTAGGAGATATGAAAATGACAAGCTCTCAGATCATTAAATGGTAGTTCTGTAATTAATTGAGTACCCTTTAGTACAATCCAAGCAACATGCATTTCAAACCAAGATTTTATAATTGTGATTATTTTTAATGTAAATTACATCATTCACAGGTCCTAAGAAAAATTATTTCACAGCTATCTGAATTGTCTTTATTTATTTATGGATTTCACAAGCTAAACCATCGGAAAGGCAAGTAAATTACTAAACATGATTTAAGAAGGTATTTTTGTCAAAATAATTTTCACAGCAGTGAAGAGTACTAAAATACAAGCTCAAAAAAATTGGTTTCACAATTTTAGCATTTACCAAACATTTCTTATGCAATTTACAAGATCTTAGGCTATTAAAAGGGGACCTATAGACATTTTTATTATTACAGAAAAATCCAGTACAGAAGTTCATGCCTTTTATTTTACAACACTAAATATCAAAGTTTTATGAATCTATAGAAATTTGTTTCACCATTTTTGGAGTTCAAATGAATTAGTTATGCATTTTTCAAGTTTACAACTTTTAAAGCAAATCAGCACGTGTTGATAGTAGATTTCATTAAGAGCGCTCAGACTTTCTGAATATTACAGATCAGTCCAAGCTATAGTGTTCTGAGTCTTTGGTTGTTTTACAAAAAGAGCCCTAACTTTAGTCAAATTCATCGATGAATTCCCTGGTCGAGCCTACTGGCAGGCAGACATGGCTGGGCTCGATCTCGAGCTCGCCGGCGGCGAACCGAGGCTCGGATGGGGTCGAGTTCAACAGATGAAATGTAGAGGAGGTCGATGCGAACACGTAGGTGGTCGACAGGTCGTTCTGCAGAAAGAGGTGGTCTGTAGCCCACGGGCGACGGCGAGAAGCGGAGGTGAGCTTCGGATGCACATGCATGCGACTTTTGATGCTCGATCTAGCCGGAATAATGCATGAAACGCATTTACCACGCGGCTTACCGAGGTGAGGGCGAACCGACGAGCTCTGGCGACGACGAACGGCTCCGGCGGCGGCAGATTGACAACGGCGACCGGCGGCGAGGCGATTGGCTGCATGCATGCAAGAGAGGAGGCTTGATTCGTCACGAGGGGGTTACGGGGGAGGTGTAGGCGCAACTAATCGACTTGGAACTCACCGGAGTGGCCGGATTTGCTCGCCGGTGGTCATGGACGGCGGAAAGGGGATGGCGGCGTCGATCTCCTCCGTCGGTGGACGAAACCGGGCGGCGTCGACGGATGCGGGTGCGTGGGGAGGAGGCGGAGCTGGTGGCGCGGTATCGCGCCGTATGGTGGCCGGAGTCGACGATGCGACAGTCGACGGCGGGGCGGCGCGACGGCGACGGCGACGGGCCGTTAGTTCATCGCGGCGTTCCCTACGATTTCCTTCACCAAAAGTGACGAGATTTGGAGGGGAGTTCGGGCATGGAGAAGGACACAGGAATATTTAGATCAACGGCGACGACCACGACCTGAGAAACGACGGTGACGGCGAGATCTCGGCGGTCGGCGAGAAAAAAGGGGAGAAAAGGGGCGAGTTGAGGGTGCTTGGCTGTGCTAGCTCACTCTGGAAGGGAGAGTGAAGGATGAAGAGTGAGCTCAGAGTATTGGAGGAGAAGGAAGAAGAGAGGAATGGAGTGACACCTCTCCCCCTCACTTGTGTGCATGGTGAACAAGTGGCAAGCTGGTTCTCCTCTTGTCCAGTGAGGGTGAGGGAGTGAGGTCACTGCCATGTGGACCCTGGGTAACTGGTGGGACCCACATTTCATAGGTGGAGGGGTTGGAGAGGAAAAGACAAATAGAAGGGACAAAAATTAATTTATTCTCTGATGTGGACTAGGGTTCCCGATCTTCCGAAAGGTTCTGATAACCAACGATTTGGGCAGAGTCGCAACACACGTCGATCCGGCTTCTTGAGCCCCGCAATCGCAGCACCACGTCTCCTCTGGACACAGATGGCCTCGCCGAGAAGGCTAATCCCTGTTTGCGAATCGAAGAACACAAACAAGAACGAGATAGAAAGCAACCAAAATTGCAGATGAATGATTAAGCTCACGAGTTGGGGTCTTACAAACCGAGCAAGCGGCGAAACTGTTCTTGACAGAAATAATCTAAGCAAAACCCAACCCTAACCTAGGCGACGGCTACTGATATATATAGGTTAGGGTCGCGCAAGACCCCCTAGACGTGTCCCTAGTGGACTCGGACACGATACATGGCCCAAAAGGCTCAAAGACGGTGACGCAGCACCGGATCAGATTCAGAACATCAACTTGTTCGGACGATTCCCGTTGACTCACAAAGAATTTGAACGTGGGACCAGAACCATTGGAAAGGTTATCTTCTTAGCTTTCCAACCATATAAAGAACGCCTCAATCCGAGCACGTATGCGACCGGGGCGCCCGTTTTAGTGCAGACTGGTCCTGGACTCTGAACCGTGGTCGAAGTCGAATTGGTTTGGGCCTCTATCTTGACTTGGACGCCCTTGACGATCCTCCATGCCTCTAAGCATCCCTCCAAATGACTCCATGTCCTCTCTATGATTCCTAATCATAATACAATCATTAGGTAGCAATCTATTCTCCAAATCATACAAATAAGAACATAGGAACGAGCTCACCTCTAAATTTAATTGTCGTGCGCGAGCTCTAGTGTTTGGACCTTGAATATCCAGCGGAGGTGTATTGTGTGCATCGAAAAGAGTGATGTCCTCATCATTCTCTCACTCACTCATGACCATCCATTTCGACATTGTTAGGAGTGGATTAAAAATTAGGAGAGATAGGTCTTGGAACAAGTTTTTAAACCCAATTGGTTTCACCCAAAAATAATAAGCCAATTAAATATAATGAAAAAGTTAAATCGGTTAATCTGAAAGTTGGTTTGAATTTTTGGTAGGGTCTAATCAGTTAGTTAAAATTCCACAAAATTTACATTTGGTGATGATAACTAAACTAGTATTTAAATAAAATATTAAACCTATATACTTCTGTTCAAGTAGTTGTTCAATTAAAAGTGGTTTCAATTTTGCCGGTTAAAGTTTAAATCGTTATCACATGTGATTTTTGTTTTAAAAAATGAATTATGATTTTCTAGGTTCATAGCAGCACTATATTAGGTTGTTCCAATAATTTGGTGAAATCTTCATCTAGGTCATGATTGTGTATATATTAATGCCTATATGCATAATTGGTAGGTTAATTTGGTTCATGCAAAATTATGAGATAACAAAATTATAAGTTGGCCTCACCAAATTTAGAAGTCATAAGAACAGAAGGATAAACTATGGGGTTTCATATTGGTCATCTCATGGGGATATGCTTGATGAGGTTTTAGCCGAGGTAAAATTTTAAAATTACTCGTATTTTAGCACATGTACACAAAAAGGTTGTATCAATTCCGAATAAAACTTTAGGGCTGTTACAAGAAAGAGGGTAAACAAGCAAACCAATGAGCCTGTAGGGCAGTGGTCATCTTATTAAACCAATGTTTTATGGAAGGAAAGGTTAATATGTAAGGTTAATGCAAAAATCGACAGTGTGCATATGGCATCTCCGAAATTATCTGAATTACCAATATTTAATTAACTATTGTGATGGTTATGAATGTCGAAACATAATAAGAGCATTTCTCTACACAGGACCGACAAATAAACTGAAGAGCAGGAAGACTGCCCAATAACCCTTCTAGTTTTTTACCATATGAAACATCTATCCATTCAGATCAAAAGAATTTATGTAGATGAATAATAATCTCACTCATAAGTAGGTAGTCACCTAATTAAGGCTGAAAAGATCCAACACTTCAGTTTGAATGACACGCCTAATGCTTCATTGAACCTTTTTAATGAAATGTGCTTCGTGGTACTGGCATTGGCTACTACAGAATGCTTTCTCATATCTGAAAGACAAATAAAACTGTGTGCCATCAGTATTAGCGTACAAACCTGTAAATAAGACTATGAATGGACTGTTGTGTACCTGGTCTGTTGTATATCAGGCCAACCTATCAAAATTCCATCATATCAACATACACAAAGATATCAGCCGGTGGATTAGGAGATGGGAAATGGGATGCCTAAAGATTTGTGTCACCTGAAACTCTACAAGAGCAATAATAATGAAGTTAAAAGATATCAGTTGTATAATGCAGCTTATATTTTGGAAATTTTAAATGTAGATGGATATTTTAAAACTAAGCTGGGTGGCAGTCCTGCAACAAATTAACCAAGGGCATTGGCGGATGGCATCGCATGAAAAATCATGGGCAAACATCAGAAGCAGATTAGACTCTTAAATTAACTACTCTTAACTAACCTATGTCTTGCGCTTGCTAGATGGTTGAGGTAACCCACCGATCTTGCCTCTCCGACTCTCCGCCATCTCCGACTAAGGGGGCATCCGAGCTTCTCCCAAGCGGCGCCGGCATCGGGACTAACCTCGCCGCCTGTCCTCCAAAACGGCAGCTGGCACCGCCTTGATCTGTCCGCCGGTGGCACTGGCTCTGTTTCCACGGCAACGACTTTGCTCAGGGAGCCGGCTCGGTTAGCTGGACAGTGCCCTGTATCAGGATGTGTCTCTTCTTCGCCCGACTCTCTCCCATTTTAGTGCTCCCCCTCCTCCTGCGGGGTACCCTAAGCTTTCGGGTGCCATTGTGTCATCGCGGTGGCCTCCTGGTGGCAGTGGTGTACAGGTGATGGGTGCGCAGGTGTTAACTGTGGGGGCTTTTCTTTTGGACTTGGTGGGTGCGATGTGTGACTAAGGCAAAAGCCTTGCCCGGCTTGCCGGTGCTAGCAACGGCGAAGTCCGCGGACGCCGTTCACCTTGTTGGAGGCGTTGCTATGGGTCATCTCATCCTTGCCCACTCTAGAGAATTCTCCGGGTGAAAACCTAGATTTTCAAATCGGACGACGTCGCTGTCCTATCGGCGTTTCCTTCTTGAAGATATTGTTTTAGGAGTTTATTCTCTACTAGATCATTGTTTGTTCGGTGTGTCGGATTCCTTGGGGCTAGCCCTTCTCAAGTTAGTTGAGGTTTTCGCCGGTTCCCTTTAATTAACCGTGCAGTTGTTAAGGTTTTTTGGTCCGATTTTCCTTATAAACTGGACCAATTCTCTTGTTCTAAATGAAATGGTAGAGCTCCTGCCCGTTCCCTCAAAAAAATCGTTGGAGGATGATGATGCAATGGAAAGAAGAGAGAAAAAAAAGGAAAAGAATAAGAGAAAATTGACATTTTAGGCTCCTCAAAAGTGGGTTTTGCTCAAACGCCCTTTCGCAAATGGGCTTCGTTAAAATACCCCTTTTAAACGAATCCTTCCCCCTAAAATTCCCAAAATCCCTTTGTTGGCACATTTTTATTTTTTCCCTCAATTTTTATCCTGAGATGACCAAAATGCCCCTCTTCTTCACCAAGTCTGCCCGACGAGGGCGGAGGAGGACAACGAGGAGCGGGCGGCGGCGCCCCGGCCGGAGGCATCAGCGCAACGGCGTGAAGCACGCGGCACCTTCATGACGCGAAGGACGACAACAACGGTGGCAGTGCCCAATAGGGAGGGAGTCAACAACGACAGCGGCGATCGTGGTTTCTAGATCTGGCGCAAATCCGGCACCGCCGACTACTCCCGAAACGTCGCCGCTGTCGACTCCTTGCACGACACGCCTGCTGTCGGCCAGATTTGGAGTGGCGAGCGTCCGCTGCCTTCCTCACGCTCCGACTGCCCTCGAGCTCACGAGCAGCGCCGCCGACCCGAGCTCGCCAGCCTCAAGCGCGAGCGGACATGGAGTGCCACCGCCATCGCCGTCCTCACCGCCGCTTCGTCCCGCTAGCTTCTTCACCGGCGAAGCTAGATCCGATCCTCGGCGAGCTCATCGCTTTCGTCGGATTCTCCATTGGCCCGAAAGGGCATTTTGGTCAGCCCGTGTCGAAAAACAAGAGAAAAAAATAAAAATCGCGAAAAGAGGGATTTTGTCCATTCTAGAGTGATGTATACGTTTGAACGGGGCATTTTAATGAAGCCATTTTGCGTGAGGATATTCCAGCGAAACCCAGTTTTGAGAAGCCTATATTGTTAAATTTCTCAAAGAAGAACAAACAGAAAGGGCGAAGGAAGAGGATGGATCCTCACGCCTCACCCGTCATCACGCTACAGATCCACGACGCCGTTGGACCCCCACTCCGTCGTGAGGGGTTGTTGCCGCCTCCTCTGTGCGCAACATAGCCGCCGCCGCACAAGAGGAGAGGGAGCCGATGCAAGAACTCGAGAGCACCTCCCTAGTAGATCGAGCGCAAGCGCCCGAAGCAGCAGATCGACCCCCTTCCCGTTGATCTAGATCACCGACACGCGTCCTCTGTTTGCTTGACTAGAGACAACTCATCGGCGGAGAGGAAAGAGAGGGAGAATGCGGCGGTGGCGGCGGGCGTCACAACGGGGAGAGCAAGAGAGGGAGAGAAGGATGAGGACCAGTGGCGGCGATGGAGCCCCTCCCGGGTCCAGATCTGGCATCCCCCGCCGCCAATGCGAGAGGGAGGTGAGGAGGTGGGGCGACGGGCCCGAGTCGCCCACCGCCATCATC
>CM002485.1:1182942-1194852 GCA_000325765.3 Leersia perrieri
TATCAGTTAGCGGCGTAAAAGTAAGCGACTTAAAAGGCATGGGTTATCGTATATGTGCTATGTGCTTAAGAACATTGTGTTTATGAATGTTTGATATCACATAAAACTCTGTTGCTCTTACCTTGTTTTTGTTTGGTTTAACATGTTAATGACTTCTTGAAATCAGCTAATTATCTTTGGGGTATCTTGATCTATTATTGCGTGCCTCATTTGAGTGTTAACGCCGAGCTATTACATGGTTATAACTTATAAGTTCTATGCATTGCGTTTTTTTCAGATCTTACACTCTAGGTACTAGCCTACAACCTGTACAGCTTGTAATTCAGAAATTCAGGCAAGACATCATGTCAGTTAGCGGCGTAAAACTAAGCGACTTAAAAAGCATGGGTTATCATATATGTGCTTAACAACATTGTGTTTATGAACGTTCAATATCACATAAAGCTCTGTTGCTCTTACCTTGTTTTCGTTTGGCTCAACATGTTAAAGACTGTTCTTGAAATCAGCTAAATATCTTTGGGGGTATCTTGATCTATTATTGTGTGCCTCGTTTGAGTGTTAACGCTGAGCTATTACATGGTTATAAGTTCTATGCATTGCATAATTTTCAGATCTTGCAAATGAAAGGTTAGCGCATCCAACTGGATTGCAGTGATCCATCCTGGTCTGTCCATTATGCTGCTGGTATCTTACAGAGCTAGTCCTTTGAAGCCTTCCTGTTTAATTTTTTCCAGATGTGGAGTTGAAGTATGGAGAGAGTATGCGATATTCCTGAATTTGTGATGTTTGATTCAGTTTTGTAATGCAAGTGAGAAAGGATGGTTAAGACAGTTAAACAGTTTGTTTCTTCTCAATTAACTGCTTATGTGTTACCTAGGAAGAACATATCTTTCTAGTTTATATTTCTTGTTTGATACTACCCAATCCATGATTGGGAACCCACTATAACTGATATATCATATGTTGAATCTTTCATTTTTCGCTCTTGCCCTAGTGAGTGGTTGACTCTAGTGTAGTTCAGAGTTATTGATTCACTATTTAGCTTTTGGGTGCACATGGTTGGTCAAGTAATTATAAAACTGACAAATAATATGAGGAAATCATGAACGCAAAACCGAGAGATTTGACTGCAATCACTGCGCTTTACACTTCTGTAGCTGGGGTTTTCACCTGTGTTATTCTACAAAGGATATCACTCCATGACCGATCAAGGTATTGATGTTCTTAAATATCTGCCATGACGAAAAGTCATTTTTAAATTTGTCAGTTGAAGTCACTGTATATGATTACAGAGGAGTAAGATCGAATCACATTAACAACATAGCACTTTGCCTTCTATTGCTAATTAAAAGCTGTCAATGTTATAGTTTTGCACTTTTGCTTTTCTGCTCTCTTTTTGTTCCTATCGCTTATCTGAAAACATTGAATGGGTACCACATTAACTTGATGTTTTGTTTTGTGTTTTAACAAGCTGCAGTTTTTCTGTCTCTTGTAGTCATAGCAAACCATGTCTGTCAGGGTGTTGACTATATGCAAATGCAAAGTAGTCTCGCTGTCTCCACAGGCCCACTAGCCAGACTTGACTCCTCAACATATCTATCTGAAGACGCCCGCACTGGACTGGCCACCTCAACCTCGGCAAGGATGGGGATAGCTTGAACACTGATTCAGGACAGCTAGGATTTCCTTCAAGCAGTCTCCTCCACCTATTGTGTTCTTTAGTTGAGCAAAGTGACCTGGAAGTCACCAATGGACAAGATATCTATTCAAAGTTTGTTGATGTAATTACCATGTTACTAGTATTAATTTGCCATATTACAAGTGCAGCAGGATGCCCCTCGAAGTCTATTTCAGTATTTAAAGCACAAAATTCTGGTATCAGACATTCACAGTTCTTCTGTTTGAATCCACTGACATTTCTTATGCTTGTTAGTTCATTTACAAATAGTTAGTTGAAACAGTTTTCCTGAGACGAGTGCAGTTCTTTTATAAAAATTAAGCATTATGTTTATTGGACAATCATCAGTCTAATCTTTATTTTCAATGCAGATGATAATGATGTGTCTAAGGCCTTACATGCAGCAGGATTGCTAACGTGTTTTCTGGCTGAAATTACTTCGACACCACTTTCAGGATCTTCTTTATTAACTTATATTGCAACATATCCCTAAACTAGAGAATTGTTTAGAGGGCCCCCAATTTTTGTTGAGCACTGTAGGTTTGGCTGAGACTTGTGATAAATCCACCCGGCACTTACAAAGACGGCTATCTATTTGTTTCTTAGTCAATATGTTTGGTTTACAGTTGGATTGACAATGCACTGCAATGTTTATGAAGAGAGATGATGGAATGCTTGTTCACAAAGTTCAAGACTGGTGTGATCATTGCTACTGTTTTGCCTTATCAGAAATTTCAGACTTGTTTCAGATTGTTTCTTAGATTAGATTTTTGGCTCAAAATCACCAACAGACATCACTCGATGCTTTCAAAAGCCTGGTATCTTTGTTACCTGTATCAGTATTCAAGGTAGAAACATACTGAGCAGCTGATTGGCAGTTGTTTTTGTTAAGTAGGATATTCCCATACACTCATATTACTGCACATTATTACTATGGAGTTGCCTTTTGTTTTATGTTCGGCAGATATAATTTTCCAGTGCTGGCCCGTTGTGGCAGAGAGATGCTAGTGCTTTCCTTTCAAACTTTTAGTTGCATTTGTCTGCTCTCTACTCCATATTTGTCCAATCTAACTCAGCTAAATGTTAAAGGTGTTAATTAGCCAATTTGTTTGTTTGCTCAGTGTTAACATAATTGTAACATCTTCCTTTCGTACTTTAGGATGACATGTTATTCAGCATTCTCTTACAACATCTGGATGCTCCACCCATTTCTTTAAAATGCAAACAAAGATTATAGTAGTTCATCGTAAACCGTTATCCTGACCAAAGGTGCTTTAATAATTGGCCCATGTTTTTCCAAAGTTGCAGGGATAGCATATAAATTAAATGTTCTGAAATGATCTGTGGCAAACTATTCTCAAGCATTTTTGACCAAGTTCATGTTTCCATCTCTTGCTGTTATTGGTGAGCCCAAAATACTTTTACTTCATGTCACTAGGTTTGTTTGCCAGTGAACCACGGTGTTCCCTGCATGTGGAATCTTAAAATGTATTTCTTGTTCATCTCTTTGCACAGGCACCTTTATACTACTGTACATAGTAAAATTATTATAGCATGCTTTAGTAATCAATATTGTCAAACAGTTATAGGGGCAATCCTTTACTCTTCATTTGGTTGTGGATTCCTCTTGTAGTTGTAGTCTTGTATAAAAGAAAAGAAAACAAAATAAAAAACAAGACACTCTTATTCTTGTTCCATCTTCTTTTGAGTTCAGAAAAGCATATGTACTTAATAAAATCTCATGTATTTGCTGGCTAATCCAACCACTTATTTTCTATAGGTTGTCTAATTCCGTCTTCTCATTTCACTCTACAGTTTTAAGTCTTGAGGATATCATTTTTTGTTCATTTTAAAGCTGTGCTGCATCGCTTGGTGCTTGTTGATTATCCGATATCTAAGGATGTAGGTGTGAATTGGTGCGGTGTCTGTTAAAGTCAGTTTGTACCTTGCAACTTCTTGTCTATTAAACTGCAGGAAGTGCATTCTTCATATTATGATATCGTGTACTCTTATCTCTGGTGCCTGCACCTGTTAAGGGTCTGCTTTGGACTGGAATCTATTTTGATTGATCTAGGCTTTGATTTGCAGTAAATCATGTACTGGTATATCTTTTTTTAGATAATGGGTAAATCCGGCTGAAGTATCAGTATATCTCTAGCTCTACTTTTCTGAACCTGATTTCATGGTGCTTATGGTTGCATGAACTATTAGTGAATTGCCCATGCCCTGTTGTGCCTAATACTGATTGATCATTTCATATGCATGAACTTATCCTATCCACTGAAACAAATGGATGAGACTGACTGAACTCTCATGCTATATCAATGCATAAGGCATTTCTTGCCTACATTTTTTAAAAATTGAATGAACAAATAGAGAAATTGCATGCACTTATATATACTAGCGTGCATGTACTTGTTACTTTGATGGACTGCTACCATTCGACCGAGAAAGTGCCACACTTTTGACTGGGTTTCAGATAAACAAACGATAATTCGATAATGTTCGATCTGCACTGCAGCCTGTGAGCCTAAACCCTAAAGTATTGGACCTGAACTGATCTGCTAGCTGATGTCTACATGTCGTTTAATATTGGTCAAGTTAATCATATTTGGCTGACGAACTAGTATGTTGGTTTCACCGTGGTGTGCGGCTAACTGATCCTACAATATGCCGTGACAACTGACTCAAATCTGTTTCTTTTTATTCCATTTGCAGGCCTGGATTGACTTGGTTAGTCTTTTTTGAATGAACGTTGACTTGGTCAGTCAGGTACTTCGTGTGATAGACAACGTGGTCAAAGAAGGTGAGTGAGCAAAGTCATTGCTACAAGACTTTGTTATTTGTGATCTGAAAGCAAAGCTCCTATCACATTCAGAATGAACAGCAGAGCAAGCTATATAAACTGGCCCTGATCAATCTCTATTCTTCATCACAGCAAGCTCATCGCACCTTGCAAACAAAAGCTACTCTTCGGGCAATTGCGTATCGATCGAGCTAGAGAGATTCATATCTGAGCCAATGGCATCACAGATTGAGAGCCACCGCGCCGGCGCAGATATCGTCAGTGGAGATGACATATGCCGGAAGAAGACCATTGGGCTGCTGGAAGAGCTGGGCCTCCCCAAGGGCTTCCTGCCATTGGAGGACATCCAAGAGTTTGGGTACAACAGGGAGACTGGGTTCATGTGGCTGGTGCAGAAGAAGAAGAACCAGCACACCTTCAAGAAGATCAAACAGACTGTATCATATGCCAATGAGGTCACAACGTTCGTCGAGCAGGGGAAGCTGAAGAAGATCACTGGCGTGAAGGCCAAGGAGCTAGTGATCTGGCTCAGTGTCGTCGAGGTATATGTCACCGAGGCCTCGCCGGAGAAGGTCACCTTCAAGATTGGAACCGGGCTGACTGACACCTTTGATGCTGCCGCTTTCGCGCTTGGAGAGTAATGCGAAATGAGTCGGTTAGCTGCTATAAGCAAGAAATGATGAAAGACTGCAAGTCCATGATCTTAATTATACTATGTACCTATCTTACATGACCATCACAATGTACTGCTATTTCTTTTGTATTACAAACACGTACGAGTATATATATTCATGTATGCCCAAGTTAAGATTGTTAAGGAACATTTTTGGAAAAGGGCACTTACACAACTGTAAGCTTTGATAATACTAACTAATATGCACATTGTCACTAACTTGGAGTGAGTTTTTAACCTGCAACTTAAATTGTTGAAAGTTAAATGCCATGTTTTATTGGTTTCAAAAGTTTAAGGTCGTAGCTATGCCGTGTGTTATAACTGTGTTTTCTTCATCCTCTGAACTTTGCGATTGAGCAGGTTTCTATTTTCATCAATACTCCCTTCATTGCAAAATATAAGAAATCCTAACAATTTTAGGACAAAATAAGTATAGCAAAGAAAAAAAAATAGGACAGATGTAGTAGTTGTCGCTAGAGAGTGTGTTTATTGTTTTTTTCATTTTGAGCTTTGTTGGCCTTACCCCCTTGTTTCAACGGTGTTGTGTAGTTCATTTATAACTCTTTTACTCCTGTAATTTTTAATGAAATTCGACGTCAATCCTTCCGTCGCCCAAAAAAACATAAGACGGAGTACCATATATATTCAATTTTTGGTTTGTTATAATTTTAAGTAAACCCATTGTTAGAGTGTAAATACTCTCTTCAAAAAAAGACTTCTCTCTTCATTGTCACAGTGTAAATATACAAATACTCCCTCTAACTTTATAATAATTGATGTTTTGGATAAGATTGAAACCAAAATGTTAAAACTGACTTATGAATAATTTTAAAAATATTTATTTTAGCAACATGAAGACCACTTCTATCGATTAATATTCAAAAGTACTTCAACAAAATTATATATTTTTTATTCTTTTTATATGTATTATAATTGAAAAATATTTGTTCAAAGTGTTTTTTGAAGATATGTCTTTGTCCAAAACGTTAATTATTTTGTAAAAACAGGTGAATTGGATGGAGTTCATTCAAACTGGTCCGAGGGAGCATACGATACGAACAGACGTGGTGTACCTGTACAACAGTGTACACGCATCGAGTCTCAGTCACTGCTTGCAGGCCCTACTCGTCAGCTATTCAAGCCCCACACACAGGGCCCACGTATCAGCGAGCCAGCAAACCGCACCAAAACTCTCGATCTCTCCGGCCGTCCGGCGGCGGCGAGAAATTCCGCGTCCCCCATGGCGGCGGCGGCGCCGGAGTTGATCGACGACATCACCGGCGAGATCATCCTCCGCATCCCGCCAGACGAGCCCCCGCACCTCGTCCGCGCCTCCCTGGTCTGCAAGCCCTGGCGCCGCCTCCTCACCGACCCGGCCTTCCTCCGCCTCTACCGCGCATTTCATCGAACACCTCCCGTGCTAGGTTTCCTCCACAACCGTGACAGCTACAAGGCGAGCTCCTCCACTCCCCGCTTCGTCCCCACTACCGCTGCCTCGCCCTTCTCCCCGTTGGCCATCGGTTCCCCAACCCGGTGGAGCGCGCTCGACTGCCGCCACGGCCGCGTCCTCATCCGCTTCATCGATCGCTCGCAACTCATGGTCTGGGACCCCATCACCGGCGACCAGCATCGCTTTCCTCTGCCGCCGCATCTCGTTGGTTTCGCGGAATGCACATATACCATTTTCATCTCGTCAGATGTTGGTTTGTTCGCAATTGAGCTCAAATCAGGCCAAGTGAAGATGGTTGGTGAGAGCAAGCCCTACTTCGCTGTCCTTCCCTACTGTTAGGATTTACCCAACGAATCGGCGAGCGGGCGTGGATGAACACTGAACGAACACCTAACACACGCGAGCACTGTAAACAATCAGACAACGAACAGAGAGAGCAGAGGTGGCGCTGCGTAAAACTTGCTGCAGCCTTTCGGTTTTCTTTCCCCTTTTATTTGCAGTGATAACAATACATGCAGTAAACTAAGCCACAGGAATCGGCCACTACTAACGGATTGATCCGTGTCCATCCCCACGATCCGTCATGCAGGAGCTATTCTTGCGCCACTACCTAATCACGCGGCCTCCACAACCCGGAGCTCACGCACATGCAAATGCAGCTAGAAAATAGCAAAAGGGAAAATTAACATGCAAGGATTATTATCTAACAAAACTCCCCCTAAACCTTGCATGGATCTTGAACTTCGACGAGGCCTATGCGAGAGTGAAGCTCGATGAATCTGTCGCGCCCGAGTGCCTTCGTCAGCATGTCCGCCAATTGCCCGTCAGTGCCGATGAACTCGACCTTCACCCTGCCCTCCTCGATGCATTCTCTGATGTAATGATATCGGGTGTCTATATGTTTACTGCGATCGTGAAAGACAGGGTTCTTACTGAGCATAATTGCGGATTGGTTGTCAATCTTCAGCGTGACGGCGTCGGCCTCCTCTCCCCGGAGCTCAGCAAGGAGACGTGCCAGCCACACACCTTGGCAGGCCGCTGTTGTCGCCGCTATGTATTCAGCTTCACACGATGATAGGGCCACAACCTTTTGCTTCTGGGACTGCCAAGTAATCAGGTTTTCACCGAGGAAGAAGAAGACGCCGGAGGTGCTCTTACGGGTGTCGAGATCGCCGGCCAGATCACTGTCACTGAAACCGACGAGACGTGCAACTCCCTTCTTCCTCTTGTAATGGCAGCCGTAGCCAACAGTGCCAGCGATGTAACGCAGTACACGCTTCACGGCCGCCAGATGTTCGACAGTGGGCTTCTCCATGAATCTACTCACATAACCCACCGAGTATGCCAGATCCGGCCTCGAATTCACCAGGTAACGCAGTGATCCCACAATGCGTCGATAATCCATGGCATCGACCAGAGGTGCCGTACTGGCCTTGCTCAATTTCAGGCGCGTCTCCATGGGAGTAAGGCTTGTATTGCTCCCGGTCATGCTGGCCACCTCGAGTATCTTCTTTGCATAGGCGTGCTGGCTCACCGTGATCCCGTCTTCAGTCTGATCAACCTCCAGGCCCAGATAGTATTTCAACAGCCCGAGGTCACTCATCTGAAAAGTGCCCTTCATTTCCTCCTTGAATAGCCCAAGCTCGCTGGTGTTCCCACCCGTGATGATGAGATCGTCGACGTACACTCCAAGCACCAGGCGATCCATGCCCGTGCCTCGCATGTACACGGCGTGCTCCGAGCCGCTACGGTGAAACCTGAGCGCCAACAACGACGCGTCGAGTTTAGAGTACCATGCCCGCGGTGCTTGACGAAGACCATAGAGCGCTTTGACGAGGCGCAGCACCTTGTGTTCCTGGCCGTCGACCACAAATCCCGGCGGCTGTGCAACGTAGATTTCCTCCTGGAGTTCGCCGTTCAAGAACGCGGATTTCACGTCCATGTGGTGCACGGGCCAGCCCTCGCTCGCTGCGTGCACCAGCAGCAAACGCACGGACTCCAGCCGCGCCACCGGTGCAAAAACTTCGTCGAAGTCAATGCCTTGTTTCTGCACGTATCCTTTCGCGACGAGGCGTGCTTTGTGCTTGGTGATGTTGCCGGCGGCATCCTTCTTGGTCTTGAAGACCCACTTGAGCCCGATCGGACGTTGGCGGAGTGGAGGATCGACGAGCCGCCACGTCTTGTTCGCTTCGATCGACGCCATCTCCTCGCTCATCGCCCGACGCCAGCAGTCTTGCTGCGCTGCATCGGCGAACGATGACGGCTCGTCAGCGGTTGCCACCAATAGCTCTTCACTCAATTCACGCGTGGCCAGGGCGGGTGTCGGTGATGGGCCCAAGATGTCGTCAATGAGCCGGAACTGGAGCGGCGCGTCGTCGTGGTCAGCATCCAGATCTTCCTCGTTGAACGGCGGTGGAGACACGAACCTGACCCGCGACGGCTGGGACGAGGCAGTAGTTGGAGTAGATGTGCGCGGGGTCGTGGTTGATGCCGGCGTGTGCGAGGGCGCCGGTGTGCGTGGCGAGTTTGGCTCGCTGGACCCCACCGGGCCTTGGTGCGTCGCGTTCTCCACCTCCGGATGGTGCACGATCGTGTACTCAATGGTGAAGCCAGCGTCAGCATTGGTGACCGCCTCGCCGTCCCACCTCCATTGTGCCTCCTCGTCGAACACCACGTCGCGAGAGACGTGGACACGCCGTGTCGCCGGGTCGTAAACTCGATACGCCTTCGACCCAGGCTCGTAGCCGACGAAGATCATCGGCCGGCTTCGATCATCCAACTTCTTCACATTCGGGGATGTCACCTTCACGTGGGCCACACAACCAAATGTGCGCAGATGTTGGACGAGGGGGGTGGCACTCCATTCCAGTGTTCATAGGGCGTCTTGCCCCCAATGCTTTTGGACGAGCTCCTGTTCAGCAGGTACACCGCGGTGTTCACCGCCTCCCCCCAAAACATACTTGGGAGGCCTTTAGCCTTCATCATGCTCCGCGCCGTCCCCACCACCGATTGGTTTCGCCGCTCGACGACGCCATTCTGCTGCGACGTGTACGGAGCCGTCAACTCACGCCGCAGCCCGAGCTCCGCGCAGTACTCGGTGAAGTGCCCACTGCCCAGCAGTGAACTCGCCACCGCGATAGGTGCGCAGGGCTTGCAGCTTACGGCCGCTCTTGCGCTCGGCCGCCGCCTGGATGCGTTTGATGGCGGCTGGTGCACCATCTTTGGTGGGGAGGAGTGCTAGTCACATGTAGCGGCTATAGTCGTCCACGAGCAAGAGAAAATACCGGTTGCCGCTTGGAGTCGCCGACGTGATCGGCCTGCAAAGATCACCGTGGATTAGTGCGAGTGGCTCGATGGAGCGGTGCAGGGCCTGTCGTGGGAACGGGGCTCGACGGTGTTTGCCGGCGAGACAGGCCTCGCACACCTGCTCGACCTGGGACAATGTCGGCAGCTCGCATACTAGCTCGTCGCGGCCCATCTTGCGCAGGGCTGTGAAGTTGATTTGCCCAAAGCGTGCGTGCCATCGCCACGCGTCTTCTCCCGCGCGCGCCATGAGACAGACGGGGCGCGCCGGCTCGATGTCGAGGACGTAGAGGCGGCCCGGGCTGCGCTTGATCCGGGCTAGCAGCCGCTGCTGCTCGTCCCAGATTCGCATGACGCCGTCTTCAACCAACACCTTGAAACCGGTCTCGTCCAGCTGGCCGACACTGATGATGTTCGCTGCAAGACGTGGGAGGTAGTAGGTGTTGTGGAGCATGCGGTGTTCCCCGTTTTTGCACGAGAACAGCACCGTTCCACGTCCGTCAATGTGCACGATGGAGCCGTCGCTGAGCCGTATGTTGCCGGTGATTTTTGTGTCGATGTCGGAGAAGGCCGCCCTTGATCCAGTCATGTGGTTGGATGCGCCGGAGTCAAGGATCCAGCGCTTGTTGTCGTGGTTGGCGGCGGCGTCGACTGCAGCGAACACCTTGTTCTCCACCAGCTCGACGTAGTTGTGCCCAGCCGCGCGTGGACCGGCGGTGTGTCCTCCTGCACAACCTCGTCAATGCAGCCCCCCGTCATTAGCATGAGTGTGGGCTCATCATCCTCCTGGGCCACATGGGCCTGCTCCTCGTGCTTGGGCTTGCTCCTGCAATCTTTGGCCCAATGGCCAAGTTTGCCACAATTGCGGCATTTGTCGGTCCTGCGGGCCGGCCCAGAGCTTGCGCCGTCCGTGCTCCCGGTGGCGTCGCCGCCGCTGGTTCGCCCTTGGCCGCCGCGGCTTTGCCGCGATTGTTCCCACCACCGTTGTTCTTCCGGGACTCTTGCTCCTTCTTCTTGTGACGTTCAAGCCATTCTTCTTCGGTGAGGAAAAGTTTTCCACCAGCACCTGGCGAGGATGAAGACTGGCCGGAGTCCTCGGCCGCCTTGAGGCGTCCGGTGACCTCCTCCAGCGATAATGTGGAAATATCAAGGAGAGTTTCTATGGAAAGAACTAACTGTGAGAACCTGGGACGGGCGACGTGAAGATACTTCTCCATGACTTTGTCATCCGGCTCGGGATCGCCCAATGTCGCCAGTTGCGTGACGATGGTGGTGAGCCGCATGGCGAAGTCCTCCACCCACTCCCCGTCGCAGAAGGTGAGCGCTTCGTACTCCGAACGTAGCTTCTGTGCGCTCGCCTTGCGAATGCGGTCGTTGACGACGCGCATGGTCTTTATGCACTCCCACGCCGCCCTGGCCGTCGGCTTGGTTGCCAGTGTCGAGATCATCTCCGTCGGGACCGCACTGCAGATGGCGTCAAGCGCCATCCTATCTTCGTGCAGCTCGATCCCGGGCCCTCAGGCGCCCCAAAGACACCGAGCCTGCAGATTGATCTTCATGAGTAACGACCATTCGTTGTAGTTTGTCTTCGTGAGCACGGGGTAGTTCGCCGAGCCTCCCGCCTCCTTGACAACCCGGTGTATAACCAGACTGCCTCCATTCCCGTCACTGCCCATGGCGCGGCCGCCGGAACTTGATGGAGTGCGCTCCGTCGGTGATGACGAGCGACGGCGAGGCATGAAGCCTGCTTCGATAGCACGATCACGAGTCCACGCCCTGAACCGGGCTCTGATACCAATTGTTAGGATTTACCCAACGAATCGGCGAGCGGGCGTGGATGAACACTGAACGAACACCTAACACACGCGAGCACTGTAAACAATCAGACAACGAACAGAGAGAGCAGAGTTGGCGCTGCGTAAAACTTGCTGCAGCCTTTCAGTTTTCTTTCCCCTTTTATTTGCAGTGATAACAATACATGCAGTAAACTAAGCCACAGG
>CM002485.1:1194952-1210304 GCA_000325765.3 Leersia perrieri
ATGAGCTTTTACACTCCAGGTACTAGCCAATAACATCTTTACAGCTTCCTGAGTTGTAATTTCAATATTCAAACTATGCATAATATCAGTTAGCAGAGTAAAAGTAAGTGACTTGAGAGGTATGGATTGTCATGTATGTGCTATGTTCTTAAGAACGTTGAGTTTATGGAAGTTCAATATCACATAAAACTCTGTTGCTCTTTATTTTTGTTTGGGTCAAATGTTAATGAATGTTCTTTTGCCGGCCAGCCAAAGAAAGGCTGACCAAATTTTATTAAGATTGGAGCATGTACAAGTATACAAGTGAAATAAACATCGACAATTTATGACTGTTCTTGGAATTAGCTAAATTGCTTAGGGATGTCTGATCTGTTATACTGGTAAGTCTGAAGTGTTTATTCTAAAAAAATGCATTGCATACCTCAAAAAAATTGCATGCCACAATTAGGTATTAATGTTGAGATATTACAAGGTTGTAAGTTCTATCCATTGCATATTTTACAGATCTTGCTAGGGGGAAGTAGGCGCATCCAGATGGAATGCAGTGATGCTTCTGGTATCTTACAGAGTTAGTCCTTTGAAGCATTTTCTCATCCTTTCAGATAGGGAGCTGAAGTAAGAAGAGAGCACGCGATCGTGCTCAATTAAGATGTTTGATTCAGTTTGTAATGCAAGGAAGAAAGGATGTCAACAACTAACAGTTTGTTTTAGGAGGCTCTCCTGCCGTGTATCGGTCAAAAAAAAAAACCATCAGTTTGTTTCTTCTAATTAAACTTCTTATGAATTATGATCGTTACCCTGGCCTGGACATATCTTTCAGGTTTAGATTTCTTATTTGAGACTACCCAATCCATGCCCACATGGAACTGATGTATTGTAATATCTTTCATTTTCGCTCTTGCCCTGGAGAGTGGTTGACTCTAGTATAGTTCAGATTGAAATATTGATTATGGTTTAGTTTTTGGGTGCACATGGTTGATAAAGTAATTAGTAACTATATAATAATTTGATGACACCATGAACACAAAACTGAGAGATTTGAGTGCATTTGCTGCCCTTTACATTGCTGTAGCTGGGTTTTTGGCCATGTAATTCTAAAAGGGATTTGGCTGCATGGCCAATCAAGGTGTTTTTTGGCCATGTAATTCTGAAAGGGATTTGGCTGCATGGCTTTAGTTTGCTATTTGAAGTCACTATATATGATTACAGCAGAGTAAGATGGATCACACTAACAACAGAGCACTTTGCGTACTACGGCTGGCTGAAAGCTGCAATGTTATAGTTTTGCACTTGTATTTTTCTGCTCTCTTTTTGTTCATATATCTTCTTTGAAAACATTGAATGGATATAATAGGCATAGGCTCCCTTTGATAAAAAAAAATATACGACCTCAAGGACAAGATGGAGCATTTATTTTTGACCTGAGGGAATACCACATTAACTTGATGTTTTGTTTTACTAGTAATATGCCCGTGCTAATGCTACGGTAATATTCTATTTTATAATGCATGCATTTATCGACTTTCTTTTAATATTCTATTTTATATATGCAATAAATATATAATAATATCCACAACATGTAATGCTTGTACTTAACTTTTACCATGTTGCATATAAAAAGCAAGTCGATAAAGATATCGTTTATGAAAGTTTTAATACATTTTAAGAAACAACGTAACACAAAAGCAATTACCTTAAAAAAACAATGAAGTACAAAACAAAAGTGCTTAGAGATCTTTTATACTCTAATTTATTTTGAAAGGAATCCTCTACTACTACCACCGCCATCCGTGCCAAACGACAGAGCCTCTCATTCCATTCAAGTGTCATAGCAATAGCAACTTTTATGAAACAAACAAACCATAAAGGTAGTGGATTATACTTAATTTAAAATATAGCAAGATCATGACAACATGATGCAAGCAATTTTTCAAGGGGAAATTGGTCATAAGACAAAAGAAATATACCATCATATTAATTTGGATACATTCTAATACCACCAAAACTGCACAAAGTTAGATACACTACTCCGTAAAAATTACAATTACACCCATCCAATCAGGCCACTTGACCCAGCCCAATGCCCCTCTTTCTCATGAGAGCATACACATTTTCCTGTCTTCTTCAGATCTGAACCAAGGGTGCCATGGCACCGTGCAAAATGCCTCAGTAAATGCAAGATCAACAGGCGACGATATGAAAGCATAGGTGTAGCACAACTGCATCGGCACATGTGTTGAGGTTTTTGTCCACCAACGCAAATCATTTCTCTACCACCTAAGTCAATCCCTTGCCGGTGAATCCTAATCGATTAGATTGACTCCTACTGCTGGATTAGCTTCTCACTGTAGCCGGAATCGTTTTTCAGCTGCTGAAGTCGATTTGCATCCCACTCCAGGAGACCAGGATCAAAATCTGAGAAGATCAAGGCAACAAACATCATTTCTCACCGGCAGCTGCTTTGGGCGAGGAAGAAGGATTTGTTGGTCGAGGTCGAGACGGTGCGTGGTGGTGGCAACGCAGCGACGAGGCGGCAAGACGGATCCGACGGCGCCAGATGGTGCCAAGGCGGACGCATCGGCGACAGGTGATGGAGACGATGGAGGCCTGCGGGCGACTGAGGGGATGGGGCGTCCACACAGGGTTGACTCGAGCGGCGCTGATGGACCATCGGGACATAATACATGCATCGAGACAGAGGTAGAGAGAGATGGACAGCCAACAGATAAAGTGCAGCCATCAAATGGCAAAGGGTGAATTACAGGAAGATGTGAGAGGATTCCATGGACAGAGAATACAACACCTTAAATATTGTGTAAATCAGACAATAATACATTCAGCAGGAACAGGGCTAACTATAGGTGAATATGAGCATGAAACCAAATCGGTGTTTGATCCGAAATCCCCAGCAGAAGACTTCTCTTCCTTCCCCCATTTAAATCTGGAAACCAAATGTTGATTCCTGAAACAACAAAATGAAGTTGCCGTACTGCCCTACATTCCCTGACTGGTCTGCTTGGAGTGTTGTGGATGTTAGGAATGGCAGAGTCCTTGCACGGTCAGCGGGAGACCAACTCGCTGTCTGGTGCCCACTTTTAGATGAAAAGAGGATGTTTGAGCTTCCGGATATGTTGGATGATGATATTATTGTCAATTGGCAGGCAGCAGTCCTTTGCCCAGTGCAGGGCTGCCAGCATACTGATTGCTATAGTGGGCCATTTGCCGTGGTTATAGTTGCAATAGGACGCCACAATGGGCTGCTGCATGCGGGTTTCAACTCCTCGGAGATTAACTCATGGGATCTTATCACTGTTGGCAGCCTAGGATCATCGTTTGAAGCTATAAGTACTGGCAAGGCCTGTGTACTGCTTGGATCAGATTTATACTTTCCATGCTCTAGTGCTGGACATGTTTGGAAGTGCGGCTGGCAGAATCTCGACATGGACTTCATTAGCACGCCTGCCGTAAATGCCCCCGAACATGGGCCATCTGCCCTCTTTGTAATAGATGACAGTCTTGGCTTTGCTGTCCAGAAAAATATGCATGACTTGCAACTTTGGAGGTTAAAAGCAGATGATAATTGGGAGCACATGAAGACAATAAGTGCCGATTTTGAGCCTGGCATGAACAAGATGTTCCTCCGAAAGCCTGCAGTAATCGGGTCAACAGTTGTGAGGGGACTCACTGTTCTTATCATTAAGACCCAAGAAGGGATCTTCAGCTTTGATGTTACATCAGAAGTTTCCCAGAAGATCAGTGAAAAGAACTTCTCCAACTGCTACCCTTTCGCTGCCCTGTACACTAGCGACTATTACCATCGCTCAAGGTAACTTACATAAGAGCTCTAATTTATTTGTGTAGATTAGGATTTATGATGCTGTGTTTTCAAGTTTTGCTCGGCAAGTTGGCATTTCTGGAGACACATGAGTTGGTTGTGAAGTTTAACCATTAGTATGGATCTCCGATGTTCATTTCATTTCTAGCTAGATTATTGTTGCTGAACAAATTTGTAGGGTGTTAGTTTGTTCTGCTTAGGAGTTGGAAGTAGGCTTGCATTCTGAAGGAGGCCAGGGGTGCTGGATTGGATGCAACAGTTATCAAATGTGTTCAAAATGATTGAAGCTTTCGCTATATACAGTATGCCTATAACCACAAATTGTATGATACATGTTCCAATATTTGTGATAATGATGGTATTCTTGTGTAGATCAGGGATTTATGTTATGTTATAAGTTATGCTCAGCAAGTTGGCATTTCTGGAGACACATAAGTTGATTGTGAACCATGAGAGAAGCGATTCATTAGTGGCTTGTATCTTGAGTTTGTACCTGTCTACCTGCAGTTTGTACACACAATATGCTTAAAAACTTATAGCCTATTCAATGCAGCATCACAATGCAATGCCTCAGCTCAGCCACAAGTATAGGATATTCACATTTCAATGGATTTGTTAATTCTGATGGCATCTAACCAAAATGTGACGATTGCAGTTGTGGTACCTAGTTATATTTCCAAATCTAAACCGATTCACACGTTTTCTTGTTATTCTCTGCATTAAAAATGTTTGCTTGTTTCATTGAGTACATTGTTTCACAATTCACTAAAAAGTTTGTATACAGAGGAAACCCACAATGTTTTCACATGTAGAAGATTCAGGAGTTGGGTGTCATTTAGTTAATTTATCAGGGTTGGCCCATCTTGATCAGCTAACATATATTGTGAAATAGATGGAGAGTTATACAGAGTTAATGGCATAGAATCTTCATGTGTAACACATGGATACAAGGAATTATGTTTGAAGCAAGGAAAGCATATTCTGGAGAGTTTGAAATCATTGCATTGCTAATTCCATGATCATAACCAGATTTGCCCTGTTTGATAAACTCGTGGTTAGCTAGCTGTTTGTGTGCGTTATGGGTGAATTAGCATTTTCAAACTATATTTATAGTTTGTTTTTATTTCCATGTGCAGTGAATTCACTGGACCTGTTGCGCCTCAGCCACCAGAAGATATTGTCCACAATGTCTATTTCTGGACCGATGGGTTCACAGTAAATCATGGCCCACTCAGAAGTTTTGATGATCCAGCAAATGCATCCTTTTTAAAGGTAAATACGCTGACCAGTGCAGTTGTGCCCCTGTTCTGTTTTTATCTATTTATTATGTTTGTCTCATGTGCCGTTGCGGACTTGTATAATTTATTTGTTTTGAAAATTGGGATATCTTAATTCACCTTCTCGTTTCCAACCAAGAGCGGTAGCTGTTGAATTTTTTGTCATCATGATGCACAGTGTTGACGTAATGGCTAGTTCAAATAAATAGTATAAATTCTTAATGATGAAAAGAGATTACTGGAATTATCTTTGTTGAATGAGAATAGGCAGTGTTCTTCAGCTGGCTTTCATCATAGTTAGTGCCTCACAGCTTTGTCTCATTTTTGGGCTGGTCCTCATCGCTTAATGTAGGGGTAGATCTGTTTTTGTAGGAAGGGTGGATTTTTTTTCTCTTTTAGTGGCCATTTCCCTCTATTTTTCCATTGGAAAAATATAACTATTTTATTAAAAAAAACTTTGCGCGTGTAAAAATAGTCGGATTTTCACATTCACCGGTATTGTTCAGTATAACTGAACCTGATCTCAACATCGGAAAAAAAATGCACAGACCCCTTCTTATTGCTTCTTTTATTGATGCATTTCAGTTTAGTGTTACCATCTATCTTGTATGGTTATTGTGTTGCTTCATCTGTTGATCTCATTCTTAATACATTCTGTTAAAGCCTTTGTAACTTGCTATGCATGGCCTTTTTTTTTGTTACTGACATGTTTATATGAATATGGGTTGCCCACTCTTGCTAAATTGAATGTGAGTAATCAGTTTTTTTTTCCGTTTTCAAATCCACCAGAGCATCGAGAATTCCGATCGCCCATCTGAGCTTGAGCCAGCTGATAAGGGGTCTAAGGTCACGGTGAATCTTATTCATAAAGATGAATATTTCCCTGTAAGTTTTGTCAGTCTTGCTGTACAATTTCAATTGTTTTAGACAATCCTGGCCTTGACAGTTTCCATTGCCTTGCTGATATAGGAACCTGGCGAGCAGACAGGTCCATTCCAAGGAGGGGGATATACTCTGGGGACACTTTCTGATAACTCCACACCCCTGGATGCTGCTACTTGTGCATCTGCTTCAAGTGCATAGACCGCTTCCAAGACTGCGGCAGTTACTGTAGATGACTCTGAGCTGATCAGGTTTGTGGATGGCAGTCTCATGGTCGCACGTTTGAACACAAGCTCATGTTTGTGAATTAGCATTTTCAAACTATATTTATAGTTTTTTTTTAATGTCCATGTGCAGTGGAATGGCTGTTGGTGTGGATATCATTACTGGGCATGGTAGATGTGAATCTGCAGAATTTGATGCGCCTCAGCCACCAGAAGATATTCACAACATCTATTTCTGGACCAATGGGTTCACAGTAAATGATGGTCCATTCAGAAGTTTCGTTAATCCAGCAAATGCATCCTTTTTAAAGGTAAATACTCTTACCTGTGTAATGTGTGTACATGTTCTGTTTTATCTGCTTATTTCTGTCTGTCTCATGTGCCATTATGTACTTTGTATCATTTATTTGTTTTGGTGTATCATTTATTTGTTTTGGAAATTGGATATCTTAATTAATCTTCTTGTTTCCAACCTAGAGTGGTAGCTGTTGCAATTTTTTGTCATCATGATGCACATTGTTGTGCTTAACGTAATGGCTAGTTGAACTAAAATTCCTCATGATGGAAAGAGATTACTGCATTGATGTTCTTAAGCTGGCTTCCATCATAATGTCTCACAGTCTTGTCTCATTTTTGGGCTGGTCCTCATCAATTGATGTAGGGCAAGAATGCAAGATTTGTTTTGGTAGGAAGGGTGGTTTTCTTTTTACTGGACAATTCCCCCCATTTTTCCATTGGAAAAACCTTTTTGAAAAAAAAAATCTTGAGCAAGTAAAAATAGTCAGATTTTCATATTTTGCAGGTAGCTTGTTCATTAAAACTGAACCTGATCTCAACATCTGAAAAATGATCTGACCCCTTCTTTTGCTTCTTTTTTTGATACACTTCAGTTTAGTGTTATCATTTGTATTCTGTTGCTTGATCTGTTGACCCTATTCCTAGTACTTTCTGTTAAAATATTTTGTAATTTGCTATGGATGCTATTTCTTTGTTATATTACATGTTTATGAATTTGGGTTATGTTTTCTCTTGCTAAATTGAATGTAATCAATACTTTTTCCGTTTTCAAATTCACTAGAGCATCAAGAATTCTGACTGCCCGTCTGAGCTTGAGCCAGCTGATAAGAGGTCTAAGGTGAATGTAAATCTTATTCAGAAAAAGGAAAAGTATCCTGTAAGTTTTGGCAGCCTTGCTGTACTGCTTCAATTGTTTTAGACGATAATGGCCTTGACAATGTCCATTGCTCTGCTGATATAGGAACCTGTCAAGCAGGCAGCTCCATTCCAAGGAGGGGGAAAAACTCTGGGGACACCTTCTGATAACTCCACACCTCCTGATGCTACTGCTGCAGTCGCTGCTTCTAGTACAGAGACTGCCTCTAAAACTGTGACAGTCAAGATCTGGTTTGTGGATGGCAGCCGCATTGTTGCACGTTTCAACACAAGCCACACAATCGCAGATGTGCGTGCGTTCATCGACACAAGAAGGCCAGGAGAAGGCAGTGATTACACCCTGCAGGCTGGATTCCCCCCTAAGCCGCTCGATGACCTGACAAGGACTATCGAGGAAGCTGGCATCGCCAACTCGGTAATCATTCAGAAAGTGTAGCTCAACAGAAACAGTTGTTGACCCTCCTCTTCAACAAGCACACTATCCCATCTGAAACGTGCAAATTTCCCTATCTTTTCCTGCCAAGTTTTTTCTTGAATCTTCTTTTTTCTGCCTTCCATGGCTTCGACCAATAGCTGCTCCAGGTATGAAGGGCGTAAAACATTGAGATCTTGTCATCTTGGGTATCTCCTTATTCATCTATACTTCTATAGTGTTATACTTTTGCTTTGCATGTCTACTTCACGTCGATATCACGTTTGGTGCGTTAAACTGTGCCCTTTTGTTCTTATTATCTAACGCCCTCTTTGGTAGAATGTTGGTGGTACTTATGGACAAAGTTGGTTGCAAGATGCTCACTGTTTCCTGTTTGACAGTGTTCCTACGCTAATAGAATCTGCGCCCAACCGACGTGGTTCATTTTCAGGCAAATTTGTCTAGGACAATTCTTATTTGGTCGAAGGCTAACTTTTGTACAAAATATTTGCCAGGCTTTTCATGGATTCCCAGTGCTAAAGCCTAAAGTTTTGCTAGCCGATCAGACATACGCATCAAGAATGTCTTTAGTTGGTAGAAAAAAACAAAAACTTTATGCATGTAGAGGATTGGATTTGTCCTTGTTTTTTTTTAATATGTCACAGGTTTGTGGAAGGGTGGTGTACTGTATGCAGTGACAAATCCTAACTTGGTGTCAGAAAAATACCAAGGTTTCAGCTGTGCACCAAAAGTACGATGACAAAGGGGGCGTTTCCTTTCTAGTTACGTGTTTCCAACATGAATGGCCAGCGTACGGCGTCTAGTTGGAAATGTTTCGTCATTCTTCGGCCCTTGTCTGTTGCAACTTGGTCTCTTTTCCAGCCTAAACAAAAATCGATCTCGTCTCCTTCCTCGTTTACTATACAATCTCATCTCACCAACTTGTTGTGTGTGTTTGCATACAGATGTAAATAAACTGCAGCAAGTGATTGGCAAGTAAAATGCAATCACACTGTCAGTTTGGAGTTTGGGTAATTGGCTGATCGATCCAACCAACCAATATCTATCTGACGCCAAAAACGTCCCCGGTTCGATCCGGTGGCGCGACGCCGACGCACGCGGACGCCGCTGTGCTGCTGCTGGTGACCTGGTGTTGTGCATCGGCGATCTGATCAAGTGATCATGGGGGGCGTGGCCTACTTGCCCACGAGCGATTCGATGCTTCTCACAGGTCAGTCATCACGGGCGCCGCGACCCGCGAGCCGTTACTATTGGGTGTCTGATCGTGATCGGTGAGATGCTGTGATCTCATAATAATGTTTGCGGGGGAAGAGGGGGATTGGCAGTGACAGTGAGCATCAGAGTGGGAGCTTCCAACTTGATTAATTATGTAAGCTTGGGGTTGGGGAGGTGCCCAAGATTGATCCCGTTGCTACAAATTCGCAATGTTTGTTCAGCTCCAGCTACTGTGGCCTATTATGAGTTATATGCACAATTCAGTTCACCTGAAATGTAGTTTGATTTAGATTATAGAACCGATGAATATCTAGTTAATCGTAGCGATGAATTAAATATTTTTTAAAAAGGTTAAATTAACTAGTAGTTCAAAACAGTACATCATAAGAAAGTCTTTTTCAGATAACTTAGTTTTTTTGAAGCATGAGAAAAAACAATTAAATTTAATAATCCGGTTAACTGTGAGTGGACAATGATTCAGCTATACTTTGACAAAAAGATTGGGACCGCTGCCTGAAATTTTGAACCTATTTGTCGATCCTGTGGAGCAACGGATCTACACCCACAGAATCAACTAACGGGCCGTAACAACCAAAATGGATCCGCTCTATTTTTTTTTGACATATGATTAATTTGAGCCTGTTGCCAAAATTAATTCAGGGGCTTGTTTACCGCCTGTCTAACGTTTGATTTTGTTGTTTGCCTGTCGAAGCCAATTGCACAGGCAAAAGAGCGCAAATATATTATTACTCCATGCTATCACAACTTCACAAGTATTATTTGACTGTTAAAGAAAAAGTTTAAAACTTAGACTGCATTTACACAATAGTAGTATAATACTAAACGCAACTTCAATAATACAACTATACAAATTGTTTATTATTTTCTTCTATACGCCACTAATACATCACGAATGAAGTACCATGCCGTCACTCCCCATGGATGGCAACAGTATGCATAACTATTTACTTTTTGATAGGCACAACCATCCACTTGACAAGCAAGAAATTTGGCAGTGCAACAATTGACCTGAATTAAAATAAAAGGTTATACACAAGATTATTACCCATGAGTTTCTATAGATACAATACTGAAGCAATTACACCCATCTCTAACAAATTACTTCAGTTTTTCTTAATATCAAATCATAGTGCACATGAAATGTGACCGAGCAAATTTTATCTGATTATATAATGCATATTCTAAAACATTATTGGTTCAGTTTGCAGATTTTTTTTAAGTTGATATTGTTTATAAGCAACACTGTTTTTTAGGTTTCAGACTTAGAATAAATCTAAGTGTTGGTTTTCAGGAGTAGGATTCAATTTTATGGATCTTGGCTAGCTATGGTAGAACCATATACATGGCTTGATGATGGACTATCTGAGTAGAGGGTAATATGGTCTAGATTTTGTATGAAAGAGATTTTAATTGGGGTTTATTGTATGGCCATGATGATGTAGTGAAATAGGGTTCAGGAGGTTGAGGGCTGCAAACATTGTGTAGTTGGACTTTGGAGAGGATGAAGGAAATACTTGCAAATAAAATTTGTAAAAGTAAGGGCTAGGGTTTAGAGAGTGAGACATGTACTTCACCTTCCATGAATAGGTTGGGTGAGATGAGGTTTAGATGAAATTGGTGAAGGAGGGAAAGATGGCTAGTTGATGAGATCTCAGGAATGGAACTTCAAAATATTCTAAGTCAGTTGTTGAGGATCTAGTTTTGCCAGAATTGGTTGGAAATGAGACAAGGACTGTATGTGCTTGATGATCAAGGAAGGAGAGCACATGAATGAGATTTGTTGTGATAAGGGGAAAGTGAGGTTGAGTAGAATTTGAAGATGAGAGAAGAAATGGATAGAGGGCGGGGTAGCTTTAGCAGAGCTCAAGGTTAGGAGAGAATAACTTCATCTCCGATTGTGCCGAAGTGGAAACCTAGGATAGTCTCTGGTTGAAGTTCGACGAAGAGACAAGAAGGGCATTGGCTAGGGTTTAAACTTCTATTGGCTGATTCTTGGAGCACAACAACAAGGGACCAAACTAGGTTACAAAACATTTAAAAACAATTTAGGTGGTTTACTTGTGAGGTGAAACAAGTGTGCAAGATTTTCTAGGATTTTTAGATGCATAGAACATGTATAGGAATTAAATGATGATTGCATGATATGCATGTTCATGTCCTAAATTATTATGCAGGAAGATCCAAAAACAACAAAAATAATTTGAACACACAGGGTCATTACACATGATGCATATAACACTTTTTATTTTATCATTTTATATGCACAAAGGTTTTAAGAGCTAGATTTTCCTTTTTACTAAATTACTTGTCTAATTATGTGTGAAGTGTGCAAACTAGATGTATAAGATTAATTGGTTTTAGTTAAGGCTCATCTCAAGGAAAAGTTTTATTTTCATGCAAACTTTGAAACATGCTGACTTAACTAAATGCACCACACACGCAGTTAAACTTAATCTACCGGGTTTTATTTTCTTGGTATGTTACATCTATGGATATCACCCATCGACAAATTTATTTTAGAAACAATTGCAGTTGGTGTTTTACAGAAGCGTTACCAGAATTGGCCTGTGTGGCTAGTGGAAGACATGTGTGGTTTTAAACGAGACATGTGTTAGAGGGCATCATAGTGTTTGATGAAAATAAAACAACGAATACACAGAAAATATAGGAAACCCTGTATTTTTATTAATTCATGATGAATGATTACAAATACAATATAGGTCTCTCGTAGGAGTTCGTCTTTTGCCTTCGCGAGTGTACTAGCTTAATAGAGAGGTATCTTGACTGGAAAATTGTGTAGTTCGCTGATTCCCGCCGCCTGTTGACGAGGCAAACTGTTAATTACATCCGCAAGACGAGCCTACGGAACACCTCCGATTAAGCTGCGCTTTGGTCGTCGTCGTCTTCAAGATTTGTTTACTCGCCAAGGTTGAAGATGGTGCGGATTTGATAGAGAATAACACGTGGGTGGCTTTGCATCACCAAAACCCGGTCGTATATTTCTCACATCTATTTATGGAATAAGTGTCATAATGAAGGGGCAGACTTTCGCCTCGTTGGTGTCCAGTCATACACACCACATTCATTAGACATAGATGTTTAGTTGCTTTTGCCTCGTCGGTGCCCAGCAACATGTATCTTCGAAACACATAGAGGTAGGTCTAGCACGGGGATGTTGTTTGAGACAGTATGTTCCTAGCTTGATGTTGATGTGGAATTAAAGTTGAGAAGTGAGAAAGTGTGAGTATGATTTTGCAAGTAAATCCTTTTTGATAATTGGGTGCTTGTGAACCCAATTGTGCAGAAAAGGGCTCTCGAGGTGAGTGAGCCGTTTGAGGCTTAATTAACTAAAACCTTGTTGAAGCTACCCACACTTGAACATTTGTGAAAACCTTGAGAAATTAACCACCATTCATGTGCAAGTAGCATAAGATCTCTTTTCCATTGCTTGTTGAGTACTTGTGTACTCATCTTTGCTTGTTGAAGCCACCCACACTTCCCGGTCGGTCACCCATCCTAGGATTGCTCCGGGCCAAGCACGCTTAACCTCGAAGTTCTCGGAAAAGAAGTTGCAACTTGTTGATATGAGTATTCTATCAATCCTATTAAGCCCTAGACTAGGGTGTCACATTATATTTTCTTACTAATCCCAAGCTGCTGTTGCTTGTGGATTGGGCTATGCTCACGTCCCGCCGTTGCTGCTATTCCCTTAAGGTATAAGGTATTATTTAATTTTGTTGCAATGAATTATCGTCTCATTTAAATATAATTGATATAGCATAATACAACATAGTAATGAGAATTAATTAAGAATAGGTTGCTTTGTTATTTGGACTAGGAAGAGATGTACATATTTTTGTCACTCGCAAGGGAAAAACCAATCGGCTCTGATCCAACATTGAGCCTCTCTATTATTCGTAGAGCGGGACAACCCCTCCTGATTGTGGAATCTAAATGTGCCATTCTTCATGTCATAAACACAGTAGATGCAGTCACCGACGCCATCGATAATGGCGTCTGTGCATGATCTGATTATGTTTGATACCATAAAGAATATAAAGTTAGCATGATCTGGCGATGCAAGTGACTTGGAGCAGGTGGTTCCGAGGAAGAGAGCCTGGTCACCACCTAGGTCCTTGACCTTCGACCAACATCGCTTCTCCATGTCTGCCTCGAACACGTCGAGCTTGACATCCTTCTTGAGGTCGTCGGCACACCAACGACGGACAGGGTCATACAAGGGGAGGCACCACCGCCATCGAACCATGAGCAGCTTGCCGGTGCAGCATGACACGACGAGGTAAAAGGGGTTCCACCAAGACCAACGGTATCCTTGAGGGAGGCTAATCTCCTCAGGCGGCAGCTCGTCGATCACGACGGCGACGCTGCTACTGCCGTCTCCTCCGCTGTTGCTAAACTCATGGACGGAAAGCTTGCCGCGGTAGCTGACGGAGTAGAGGTGGCCACGGTACATGACTATGTCCAAGGGCATGTCGTGCACGGTGGCCAATGACCAGTTTGTTGTCGTTGGGTGAATTATGCCCTGCCGATAGTAGAAGTAGTGAAGGCGGGCATAGTCGCCGAGGGCGACGACGAGATCAGGCGAGCAGACGACGATCTTGCGCATGACGGACTCGTGGAAGTACATGGTGTACTGGCCGTGATACACGGGGTCGTCCAGGTCCAGGAACCAGTGGTAGGGAAGGCCAATCCTAGCCTTGGAGATGGGGTTCATGAGGAAGCACTCGAGCTTGTCATCGTCTTGTTCGTCGTTGTCGACGTACCAGTCGTGGAACGTGAGATTCTCGAAGCCGCGGTCGTAGAGAAGCCACCCGTCGAAACACCCGCGGCAGACTGTGCCCGCCGGCAGATCGCCGGGGACGGGGACGGGGACGCGGTGAACCTCGCCGTCCGGGACGCTTAGGTAGGTGGTCCGGTCGTCTAACGCAAACCAGGGGAGCGGCGGCGGAGGGTTTGGCTGCTGCTCCCGCGCGGCGAGGCGCCATGGACGGCACACGGATCGGAAGCGGACGCGGTCGGCGTAGGACAGCAGCCGGCAGAAGACCATCCCTAACAGCTCCGGCGGGAGGTCCGACCAACTGCCGGCGCCTTCTTTTCCTTCGTCGACCATACCGCCGGATCGCTGCCTTGGATGCCTGCCGCCTTCTCTATTCGATCTGTTCGTCTAGCTCGTAGGTATATATGAAACTGCATCCGTACGTGCTGCCGTGGCGTGCATGGACTGGATCGCGACCAAATCGTATTCGAACACACTCCTTTTCTTTTTCTTTCCTTTTTTTTTTGGGTAAAACCCATCAACTTAATTACTTCCATAAACTTATATCTCAAAAAATTCTTCTTTCTGTTATGAAACCACCGTGGCATATGTGGGCTGAGCCCGCGGTACTCCTTCCGTTGAGTGGCCCCTTCCGTTTATCTCTTGATAGAGACAAATTATAAGCACATCTCTATCTTTATCTTTGCCTATTATAAAAAGGATCACGTCGTTTAATTATAGACATGATCGTATCCACTCTATCCCACTAGGGTCGAGGGACGATCACGTCGTTTAAGCCGATGAGCTATAATTAACATGACCGGATTTGAAGGACAAACATAGATGTTACCACCTGTTTGACTACCACCGCATATTTTTATTAAATGATATATACAGTTCTTTGAATAACTAATATTTTTACGAAAAAATTAGAGAATACCATTTGGTGTGAATCTAGTGATCATGCTTTAATATAAATATATATCATTAAAGCCACATTTTTTATTAAATTACATTGGTGGTACATAGACTTGTCATGCTAGTGCAACCTCGCGCATCAACTTGTAAAATACTTGTTTGGATACCAAGGTTTTAAATAGAGGGCTAAGACATTTAGCGGTTGCCCCCTCCAAACAGCTAATAGCGGGCTAGATTAAGTTGTAGTGGCTAATAGCGTGCTAAATGAAGCTATATCGGCTAGCGAAATCCTTCTCAAACAGCTATTGTGGGCTATAGCCGGAGATTTAGAACCCTGTTGGATACATGAACTAGTCTAGTGCACGGGAAACAATGCTAAAAAGGCACAATATAGTTAATTATTATAAAATCTAGTGGTGATTAGAAAGCTACTAAGGGAAACCATAATGTGCGTACAAAAGTAACCTAAATTAATCTATTTAGTACAACTTTATGCATTGGAAAAAACACTCAATATTATTTGTTATGGCTAACTTAAGTTTAGAGCTACCCATAAGAAGTATAAACACATTTTATGTAATGTGTAATATATATATA